>NHNU01000009.1:0-112738 GCA_002785985.1 Microcyclosporella mali
TCCCCAAGGACTGGGTGGAGGCGCTATGGCTCGCGAATGTCTGTTGCTTTGCAAGTGTGGAACGTGCCCTGGTGGAATGACAGCCGTCGAGCGACTCCATTTCCGGACGTCGGAAGGAATCTTGGGATGTTCTCATAGATGGCAAGGCGATTTATATGGCATCCTCATCCGATAGGCTTATATATGCCAGATGCCAGGAACCAGCTCTCTCCAACTGTCGTATGGGTCGTATCTGCGCTTGATCGCTGTCAACATCTTCTTATCCAGTGGTGCCAGTGCAGCATACGGAATCTGATCCCTCGCGGCGTAATTTGGGCAGATGAAGGGATGCAGAGCTTTGCGTTTGGTCAGGTCTGCCTCCATGGCAAGTCTCAGATCTCGCGAGGTCTTCTCATAGTAACTATCCTTCACAGCGTCACTCCATCCAAACTCGACATTAATCATGAGGAGGGGACCAGACACCGCACGGACGTTGAAGAAGTTGTTCTGTGCTCTGAGGTGAGGACGGCTTAGTGGCTCGTATGTGACCTTCAAGCTACCGGCTGTGTCGAAATCGACTTTAGCGGTGAAGTCTTTGACGAGATCGTGCAGCGCCAGCATCGAGGCAGTGTCCAGTGAGCTAGTCAGCGTGAACGCAGATCGCCGAAGTCCTGACGGGCTGCTCTTTTCGATCTGCTTAGCATTCTCTCCGATAGTTGTGGACTTGAGCGTGCTCTCGGCGTGTGGTATCGCGTGAAACTGCTTGAAAGATCTCTCTGCGTCCTTGTAGTCTGTGTCCATGAGATATGCAGAGTATGTGAAACCCTTCTCAGATTCACTCCAGGCAAAACTCAGGTAGCCCTGTGCAGTTGGACGCTGCTCCGTTGCGCGCGTAAGACGGGCCAAAGCATCGCAAAGTTGTGGCATCTGCTTCTGCTCGTAACTGATGGAGCCGCCATACACACCGTTATGTGGGAATGTCTTCAGTTTGACCTTGGTCACAATTCCGAAGGCGCCGGCCGACCCTTTGATCGCCCAAAAGAGGTCCTCATTCTTGATCTGGCTGACTTGCAAAATTTCTGCTTGTGGTGTGACCACCTCAAACTCGACAGCGCTGTCGATTGTCCAACCATGCTGGCTAGAGTACCAGGAAGATCCGCCGCCGAGAACATGGCCGCCGACACCGACGCTTGCAGAACGACTACCAGCGACTGTCAGGTTGGCATCTTCAAGGATGGCATAGGCGTCCTTCCAGCGATTGCCAACGCCCAACCAGGTCGCCTTGCCAGCGTCGAGGAAAAAATTGACTTCGGTGAAGTTGGCCATGTCAAAGGTAATACCAGCGTCGACATTTGAGGCTCCTTGCATGGACGAATAGCCACCAGAAGCTATCGCAATGCTGACGTTGCGCGGTATGACAATGTCAGCGAGCGCTTCCTGGATTTGGCTGGCTTTGTTTGGAAGGAAGCGACACGCAGGTTCGAGGTCTGCTTGCTGAGCGGACCAGTATCTAGACTGACTGCGAGTATAGTCGACATGACCTGGTAAGAAGACTTGATCCGGGAATTTGATGGCGAGAAGATCGCACTGCACATGTCAGCATAGGTACATGCTTGGCTAGTGATCGTAGATGAGGTGTCACTCTAGTGGGAAGAGGCTACGATCACCGGCTATATTGAGGAGCGAGGCGGAGATACTGACCGGCGTCTGAGCCAGGACTTGCTGTTGAGTGTTGGCGGGCTGCCTGTCTGACAGCTGAGCCTCTGCCACTGTCGAGAGCAGGCCAAAGCAGAAGAGAGCATTCCGCCGCATGGTGAGCCACATCTTACAAGGGTACTTGTCGTTACCGCGAGCGAGCACAGCTATGTCCAGGGCGCGCCTGAGCAAGAAATGGGGAGGATGGTTGACAGAAGTATTGTTCTGGATTCAAGGCAGGAAATCAGGCCCGAAGAAGCAGCAGCATGTTGATAAGGTCGCAAGATTGCATAAGGCTCTGATGCTGTACGTGCAGTGCATACGCGTCCCAGGCCGAGGGGGCGCTTCTCCAGACCCCAGATGGCAGCGAGCGACAGGATAGGAATAGGGGACGACGGATGTCAGCTGTAGTGGTCCCGAAGGATTGCTAGCTCGCCTTTGCATCAATGTCTGTGTTGCCGGACCGTGGAATGCATATACACTTGAATCAATTGGAGTCTCGCTGCTTCACCGGAGAGAATGCTAATGGTATGAAGGCTGGCTTTTTGCATAGATTACACGTATTTGAGCCTCTCTGCCGTGAGGAGTCGCCAGCGGCCATGATGCCACCATGCCACCACCGCCTCGGAACAGAGCAAACTCAAGCTTTTTAGCTGATAATCAAGCTTTTTGCATGTGAAGCACTAAGGAGACAGCCGAAGTTTAGTGTTCTTTCTCCTCCGCCTACAACAGTGACTCTTCTTGCGTTGATCAACGTTTGCGTCATTCACATCGGGCCTTCCAAGATGGATTGGACTGACCCGATGATGACCATGTTCGGCCTCAATGCTGAGCCGAGTGCTCAACTGGCTGACCAAGTAGGTGACGACGATGACGGTGACGATGTCGACAATGAAGAAAGCTTTTACAACGAGAGCACTCCCGCTGAGGAGGAGGAGGAGGAGGAGGCATGCGCTGGTGTATGTTTGGCACGCACCCTTTCACTTGTCGCGAATGGACTGACTTCTACAGGCCGCTCTCTCACGCGACAATGGCAACAAGAATGAGCAGAAACAAACGCAGCTCACCATTCCTCGTGCCCTGTCGATAGAAGCTCAAGCAGAGAACCAGCGCAAACTCGAACGGCTGCGTGCACAACTCCTCGCCAAGCGTCGGAACACTCCTTTCAACGCCTCACGCTCCAACCCACCGGCGCAGCCTGCAAAAGTGCGAATCCAGAAAGAGGTGCAAGCAGACACTACAGCTGCCGAGTCGGCACAGCCTTCGAGCAACATAGTCAACATGGAGGCACTTCTCCAGCAGGGCAAGGCAATGGCCGACGCAAAGACTGCCGCTCTCGCCGCTGCTGCCAAGGACAACAGCAACACTACACCTTCACAGCTACAAACAAATGGCCAATCATGTCAAAACAACAAATCCGTCAAGGAAGAGGAGGAAGTCACAGTGGTTCCACAAAAAGAACAAGCAAAAGAACACACTGAGCAACAACTACACCCCACTGCACTCAATAATGCATATTACGCTGATTTACAGGCTTGGCTCGAGCTGACAGGCTATCACGATGTCGACTTCCGCAACTCGAAGCTTCGCACCTACCGTCAACGACGAGAGTTAGAACAGGAGGCCGCGCGCATCGCCCAGGCGCTTGAGAAGCTGAGACAGGAAGAGCAGGGGACATTTCAATCATTCAGATCCGGCACGCCTGTGCCGATCACTACTAATATGGCTCCTCCGCCTCTTCCTCAGAGCATGCCGGTGGAACAGGTGATAATCGGGACGAACAATCTCAAGCGAGCCTGTTCTCCGGAGTTCTGTGGTACGCAACCAGCAAAACGTCAAGTATGTATACTGTGTCTATCGCAATCAGTCTGGGAATGCATAGTAGCGTATGATTGTGGATGTTGACCTCCCCAGGACACCAATGGCTTCCACATTCGTGGAGCCAATGAGTCGCCAGAAACTCGTCCTGGCGCCAGCCGTCGCCCACAATCCCCAGGCCCTACCGAGCTCGAACGCCGGATCAGCTATCCAGATGCTCGTCGTCAATCGTCCGTCAGTGACTACAACACATCGTCAAAAAGCAGAGACCATTCCCTCGAACGTCGACAGTCATACTACCGTCACGATATCGAGCGTGGCGGGTACGACCACTGGGATCCTCGCGAATCGCCACATCTGCGGCAGGACAATCACGGCCGACCACACCAATTACCAAATCCACCACCACGGTATCGTGGCAGTGCAGTATTGGATCTTCGCAAAGGAGGTCAGTCTCGCCGTTGACGTTCTTTCCTCCTTAAGTCTTGCCAGATGTAAGCCGCGACTGCGTCCCAATCACCTCAGGAAGAACAACAGCTAGCTCGCATCCGACCATAGGACATAATCACAATACCAGGATTCCGCGTGTACATTTCTTGCCTTCATTTCTCCCCTGTAATTCCAGGCACTGATTTGGCCTTCCCGTCGCCATAGGTGTTCGCTTTTTCATGAAATGAGGTGTCTTTCATGAAAGCGTCATCTCCTCCCAGAGAGAAGGGCTCTGGGCAACGCAAGCGAAGAACAAAAAGCTACTAGCCGACGCCTGCAAGTCCTCTCGCCACGTAGTCCTCCTATTTTCAGTGAATAAGAGTATGCACTTTGCAGGATATGTAGGTCCTACCTTTCACTGTCCTTTCATCATTTGACCTCGTAACATCCAAATATTATCAGACTCTCATGACATCCCCGCCGGACCCAGCTCTGCCTAAACCCTCGTAGGCATGCAAGCTCAACTGGGCCACTTCTGCGGCTTTCACTCTCTGCTGGCTAGCTACGACGCCCATCCACTTCCGCAACGTCGGGCATCTGAAGAATGAGTTGAATGTGGCTGAAGAGGGTGGGCCGGAGGCGGTTTTGATGGGAAGGGACGGGCAGGAGATCAGTAGGGAGGCCGGTAGGAAAGACCGTGTGGGTTATGGATGAGGCTGAAGTTGCTGAGGATCAGGGCCGTGCTGATGGGGGAGGGTGGCCGAAGGAGGCGGGGTTGTGGGTGTATCGCACCACGTTCTGTCATAAAATCCTGTCGTACATGGGACACTGATCAACGTCAATCCGCTTGAGCACTCTCTGGCATTGGCGGGCTCGGACCTCAGTCCAATTCGATCACCTTTCTATCTTCCTCTTCTTCGTCGCGCGATCCGACTGCTCGGGATCAGCAGAGTTGCCAGTGATAATCTCCAAGGGCGTCCTCTTCAGATATTGAGGTGCCGTGCCCCAGTCCGCTCCAATCACATCCCACAGATTCGTGATTTTCGCGTATTGCGACCCGAGTGCTTGCCTCAGTAGCTTCTGATCCATTGCTTGCGTGGCACTGTACACATATTGACATCTCGCTGACCACGCGGTCATCGCCCTATCGTAAGCGCTCCGAGCCCGCCCGTTGATCCTCGTGTGCAATGGTGGTCCGAGCACGGGTGGCGACGGACGACGCTGGACGTATTTGACGCCAATGGCATGGAGGATCCTGACGATTGTGGCGCTGAGTGCCATGTGAAGATCGGTTGTCTTGTCCAATAATGGGAGCAGTCCTTTGGTATAGGACAGATAGATGTCGATGTGTCGCTGGCCGAAAGAGGTGCTCTTGATAGCTGTATTTTCAATCTTGGCGAGAATCGTGCTGGCTGCTGAGCTGGGCATGCTCGCGCAGGCGTACTGACAGATTTGTGCGAGCGATTCTCCCATGCAGTGCGTGGGCCGTCTTGCCGATTGATTAACTCCGTCTATCCATCGCATGGCTGGCTCCTCTTTACGCGCGACTTCGAAGGATATCTCAGTGAGGAGGGGTGTGAGTGTATTTCGCATCTCCTTGGATTGGAGGAACGCGGGACCACTTGATGACAGCAGGAGTGCCATGAGCTCGACTACGAAGGGACCTTCATTCTTGTAGCTTGTCATCAGTGGGAGAATGCTGTTGTTGGTCAGCACATCAACTCTATGCGATAGTCTCGTTATTGAATACCTCTCTCTGAAAACTTCCTCACTATCGAATATCTCGATCATGCTGTAGAGCGCTGCACCGTCTTCTGTTGTAGGCTGCTTCTGCTGCTGTGGGTAGTCCCATGATCTGTAATTAGCCGCTGGCGCCTGTAGACTCGCAGCGTGCTTGGCCCTGAGCAGCGAGAGCATCGAATCTGTAGCCCATGTCTTGAGCTGCACTCCTTTCTGGTCGAGCTTGCAGCCCAGCAGATCTTGCAGAAAGTCAAGTCGGCCAGCGACAGTATCGTGTTCCACTAAGGCGCCGTCCAAACTGTTTTGCGTCAGAATTTTCTCTCATTTCGCGGAAGAAAGTCCTTACACTGGTTTCAGTACCGCCCACGACAGGCCTTCACCGAGTCCAACGAGGGTCTTGATCGTCAGATCTGGCAAGCCATGTGCAGCACAGCTGGCAGCTTCTGGTACCTTGGCTGGCAGATCCATGTGCAGAAGTGCTTCGATGACTTGTCCCACCACCTGATCGGAGAATGGGTATGATCCATAGCCGCGCTTCGCTTTCTCCTTGCTTGCTTCAAGGTTGTCTTGCACGACGAGCTGGCACGCACGCTCGAGATCACTTCGTGCTTTGGCATTGTCTGGTTCTGCCTTCAGATCTTTGAGTAGCATACTGAGTATGCGAATTGTCGTTGGCCGCGTTGTGGATGACGAGCTCCATGAATTCTTCGGCGCTGGACGACTATCAAGAAAGAATCTGATATGATCCTTCAACAGCACGATGACCTGCAGCGAATTAGTAGGTATGACCTCCGGCAACAACACGGCGACGACTCACCCAAGCTCTGTAGTGATTTGTAGTCGTCTTCTCATCCTCCCACCCTTCTTCACTCTCACAAGGCTCTCGATCTGCCGAGAATTTTCCCTCCACTAGTGCTCCCTTGTTCAGGATCGCAGAATCACCGATCTGGACGCCATTCAGGCGATACGTGCCGGTCAATTCGAGAGTCTCTTCAAAAACCTCATGGTAGTCTCCATATTTGCCATGTCCGATGTATTCAGTATAGCATAGACGACCAAGGAACACTTCGAGGCCAGTCTTTTCAGCAAGCATCTGCAGGGCATATACTTTGCTGGCATCCGAACCTTTGAGACTGTCGATTGCCAGGCTGCCTTCTGCGTAATTCTGGTCGAGTAGGGTCACGATGGGACCTTTCATGGCCTAGTCACCTGTCCAGAAGTCCAGAGCAGTTCCGAGGAGCGAATTTGCTCCGCCAGACGGGATGTATCGGCCATCTTTGTGCAAGGAATATAGTAAACAGCAGATGTGACCCTCCTGAATGTCCTCGACCAAGAGCTCAGCATCTTGGTACCAGCAAGCATATGTCGTCCTGTCCGATTGCGGCGAGAACTGAGTCTTCTTTTCTCCGATTGACAGTGTCCAGGGACCACCACTATGTGGCGTTGGAAGGCAGACTGCCAAAAACCCGAAAGCATTCGGAACATCACACAATCTGGGTGTGTTCTGTTTGCCCTTCTCAAATAAGAGCAGGCTCTGCAGCTTCGCACTTATGGGGGTGTCTCGTGCCAGTCCCAGCCGACGTTTGGACTCTCCAATGAGCTTCTCCACCACGTGCTCGAAGAAAGACTCGCCCGCGGTGAGTGTATCACTTTTCATGACTGACGGACTCGTGGCACAACCAAGAATACTGGCCGCTCTAATCGGGAAGAGCACATTTGCTTTGTCTTCCGTGAGAGGCACCTGGAATGAGCCATGCTCGGAGCAGCGCAGTTCTGGGTCGACCTCTGCATCAGCCACGCCATGACCGGCGAATGAACCCGCGACATGCAACTTAGCCAGACCCTTCTTTATGGCACATTTCACGTCGTTGAAAGTCGAAAGCTGCACATGCTCGAGCTCACCGGCGGCGGCTGATACTTCCGTGGCCATGTTGATTGCTGTGTGTATGTGGGTTGACCGCGACTGGTGGCAGACGAGGACGCGCCACGACGCGTCTTCTGAATTGACTCTCGACTAAAGTATGAAGCGCTGGTCGACTGCCGACATGCCCATCCCATTCAATTCCCTCTGTCTGCCACATCCGCTGACTCCATCATCTCACGTGTTGCATGTCGAGAACGCGGTCCTGTCGAGGGACCATGGTCTTTGAACGTCATAAACGTCGTCTGCACCTATCGGTAAAAAGCTGCCCGCGAGCACGATACATGCGATGAAGCCATTCCCGTCAGGCTTGAGCACTTCTTTCACAGAAGATCTTGCTCAGTGACCCTAGAGGCTCAATTGGGGTGCACTCAAATCATGTATGCTCCCCACGCTTTCATCGATTCTCGGACACGGCTAACCCGACAAACGACGGCATCCTTGCCATATGTAAAATGCAAGCAGCCCGATAGAGGGGGTGTTAACGATCGCTTCGGATAATGGTCAAAAAGTGCTCCGTCTGTGAGTCGAGAGTCTGCAGTGTGACGATGTCCTGGCTCGGTCGGTAACACTTTGCATGAGATGTCTGTAGAGCCATGTTCGTGTGATGGGAGGAATTGAGTTTCAAGACTCGGCTCCCCGGGCCAGCCGAGACGTCGTCATACAGCCTCAAAGCTTGGTTGGCTTGGCGTTCGACTAGAAGAAAGGCCACCACGATGTACCTCCTACCTTTCCATTGCTGTGGCTTTTGATCCATGCTATGCTGCTTACGATGGCTTCGTATACAACCACTATCGCGATTCGATCGATTCATGTTTTGAGTAACGAACCACCAGTCGTTGCGGAATCCCATGCTCACAGTCTCGGTGAGGAGCTGGCAGGATGATATTCCGGAAGCCGAAGGTCGAAGAGCGTGTTGAGGGAAACGGGAAGATCTCCATCTATACATGGCAGAACCAACACGCAGACTGGTGGAAGAACAGAATCGATGCCGATCACTGTTTGAAGCTAGAATGTGTGCTGTAACTTTCTTGGTTTATCTGAGCCCCTGTTGCAGTTCGGTCTGCTTGTCGTCGAAAAGGACCACATATATCCTTGCACGGTGCATGGACGAAGACGTCATGTTCTTTCTAGCGAGCACCAGGGTTACGTACAGCAGATAAGGTTCAGTTGACGAGTTTCAGCCTTTCGCAAGGCGCAACGGCAGAAGCTCTTGGTTCGTCGTTAGGCTCGTTACCAGAACAGCCCCCTTTCTAGCGTACGATGCAGTGCCGGGAGGTTTGCCGGAGAGCGCGCTGATGTCCGATGGGTCGCCTGGCAGACGCCGACGGGAACAAGTGAGAGGAGAGCAACGCGCGTCGATTTGGGGCATGAGCAGTGATTCGCCAGACGCCGGTTCGCCAGCCATGCGGCTTTTGGCTGGGAAGAAGGGCTCTTGCGCTGCATCTAGGAGGGACTGGAGCTCATCATGCATTCGCATTTGCATTTGCATTTGCATATGCTGCTGCGTCTGTAGGTAGTCGCACGCCTCTAGCCACCTACGACGCTGATTCGCTCACGGCGCAGCGAATGGTGAGGCCGTCGTGTTGTCGGGAGAAGCACGGGCGATGGGGCTGGTTGGGAGCGGAAGAAAGGAGGGCAAAAGGCGAAGGTGAAGCTGAAACACTGCGTTGTGTTTGGCCGCCGTTGTGGTCGCGGGGAGGAAGAAAGGGATGAGATGGGACATTCTCTCATTAACTATTGATCTGGACAGTCTGCCTGCATCTCATCTTCACCTCACCAACTCCCTCTATCATTGTCGTTCACATCATCTTTGGTTTTTGTTTCCCGCCGACCAACTTTGTCGCTGGCGACGGGTCTTTTGCTTACCAGGTTACGCGAATCAATCTATGTCGGGAAACACGGGCTGTGGCTGACGCACATACCTGACTGTACCGTGCAGCAGTGTGAGAAGGAAGGAGCGACCATCCACAAAGGTACATGCACACGCATCCCACCCCCCATCATCCCGATGATGTTATCGCATACTAGTACTGTTCTATTTCCTCCACTCACTCTCACCACATCATATCTTCAACCCCAACACCCGCAACTCTCCATGTCCTCCAGTCGCCCATTCCACCTCCTCTCCCACATGCGCAATGGCTGCCTGCAAGCCGCTATGACGACGCCGTCCTCAATCTGCTAGTCAATACTAATACGACTTACTCTTCCGAGCAGGGCAGAAATAATCCCTGTCAGCGCGCTTGGGCCTTTCGCTCGCATCAACGCCTCCACCATTACGACTCAGTGGTTCAACGTGCCAGAGCCGCATCTGTCGCTCTTCAGCACTGCTCCGTTGTTCTTTGCGTTCCTGTCGTTTCGTGCACCTCGCTCGCCCACCCGAGTACGGTCATGCTCACCTTCCGACGCGCCCTTTTGGTTGCGGCCATAATATTATCCGCTTTCCTCCTACTACGGAATACACACCCCAACAACAAGCCCCAACCCTTCAAGCTCAACAACTCTCCCAAGCCGACCGGGAGCCATGCCGACAACAGGAAGATCGTCGAGACTGTACCAGAGCCCTCCTCCGTCAAAGCCATAATCGAAGAAACGACTTCAAATTCCGCATCACCAGAGACATCATCGTACAATGGCGACAGCGGAGGTCGCATCGCTCTGGCCAAGAAGCCAAGGCCGCAGATTGCCATGGAAGACTTGAAGCTCAAGCCTCTTCGACAACAACTCTCATATGCTTTCCCATACGACCCAGAAGGCAAGTTCCCAGCCTACATCTGGCAGACGTGGAAGGTTGGTCCAGATTCTGGCGAGTTCCCTGAAGAGTGGAGACCCTCGGAGGCATCATGGACAGAACTACATCCCAGCTTTGTGCACGAGGTCATCACCGATGCTATCGCCGTGCACCTCATTCGACACTTCTACGCCAGCATTCCAGAGGTGCAGGACGCGTACGAGGCGCTTCCTGCTCCCGTACTCAAGGCAGACTTCTTCCGATACCTGATTCTTCTTGCAAGAGGTGGCATATACAGTGACATTGACACTACTGCACTGAAATCGGCGATAGATTGGGTGCCTTCAGAGGTGCCCAGGAATAGCTATGGCTTGGTTGTTGGCATAGAGGCAGACCCAGATCGACCAGACTGGCACGACTGGTACTCGCGAAGGATCCAGTTCTGTCAGTGGACAATCCAGAGCAAGCCTGGACATCCTGTACTCGTCGATATCGTCGCAACCATTACTGAGGAGACTTTGCGGAGGAAGGAAGCCGGCGACTTCGAGCAGAAGAACATGAAGGCCGTCATGAAGAACGTGGTCGAATTCACTGGACCTGCGCTATGGACCGACATGATCTTCAAATTCTTCAACAATCCCGATTACTTCGACATGACCACCAGCAAGGGCAACATTACTTGGCATCAGTTCACTGGCATATCACAAGCCAAGAAGGTCGGCGACGTCGTCATTCTCCCCATCACCTCATTCTCGCCAGGTGTCGGCCAAATGAATGCTGGTGATATTGACGATCCAATGGCTTTTGTCCATCACAATTTCGAAGGTACGGTGCATCATCGGAAATTTTGACATGCTTCGACTAACGATGGGCAGGAAGCTGGAAACCCGAGAGCGAGCGACACATTGGTGAAGTACATGACGAATAGTTCGCACACTGTCCAAGGGTGCACGGACTGCCAGAGACATTCCTGCGAAGTCTGCGCGCGGAAGATTATATACGACCTCCGCGGCACAAGTGCGGACGAAGTTAGTAGCCATGAAGCCCACATTGGCGCCAATTCCCTACGACATCACCCCCACACGCGCGCCGCTGCGACAGCAACAAAGCGCGTGGCACACCAAGTCATTGACATAAGATACACGCAAACAGCTTTTGTCAAGACCAAAACATAGATCAGCAGTCTGCTGGAGAGTTTGAACACTTCGACAGGACTCCACCCTAGAGACAGTAGCGGAAATAGAAGGGCAGGGCATCGTTTTGGGAGGACTTATCATACATCGTTGACTGTCATTCAAGTGCTGAATGGCTTGTCTTTATTCATCAAATCATAGAGCGGCGGTGTAAGGGCATGGCAATGGGCATTTCAACAGGCGTTTGTTCATCACGTGCTACCAGCTTAGGTTAGAAAGACCGGAGCACACAGCAATTGTATCAGAAGAGCGAGCAACTCTTTTCTGTCATGAATCCAGTTTTACGATAATCTTTTCTCGGCAGGCGGTATGGTGGGGTTCACACACTACATGTATTGCTTGCTGATGCGGATGTTGTAGGATCGCCACGCTTCCACATATCCAGACGACTATCTACTACTGCCAGACCAGGACACCTCCATTCAGACTTTCCCCTGGAGAGAGACACAAATACAACAATCCCATCACCACAGCCATGAGCAGTACTGCATCCAACAGGCCAGTGCAGATCTTCTTCGACCCAGCTCGCTCCCTCTTCTTCTTCTTCTCCTTCGCCTTCTCAGCAGCTTCCAGCCCGCGGATGAAAGTTCTATAATTCGCCGCCACCTCTACCTCCGCGCACTCTTCGAGCTCGCGTATCTGCGTCTCTAGATCCGCTTGTACCTTGCGTTGAGTGTCGCGTTCGTCGTTGATGCGCTCCATCTCATTCCGCTGCACAAAAAGGAAGTGCGCCAGCTTTCGGTTGTCTTTTCGAAGTTTGGCCATCGTGGACTTCAGCGTCTTGTCCTCTTCCCTGAGAAGCATGTTGTCCTCTTGATATCGCTCACACTCAATGGCAATCTCTGCCACCTCATTCTCCAGCTTCCTTACGTCGTCGGTTTTGATCCGGAGTCTCCCAGCCGCCGCCTCTGCAATTGCACGCAGCGCTGCCACTTTGGTCTGATGCTCAGACGTCGACAGATTCACCCAATTTTCCGCTTGCTTGATCTGCTGCTCGTGCTCATCGAGCTTCCTCTCATCCTCAGCTGCAATCCCATATCTGCGAACCCAGTCATGTGCGAAGTGGAGCAGCGCCGTTACTCTGTTCTGATGTAAAGACCTCGACTCATCCGACCATTGCTCCGATTCCCTGACTTGCTGCCAGTGCTCATGGATCTCCTTGCGGAAATCTCGGTCCCGCTGTTCCTGAACCGAAAAGCGGCCATAGAGGCGGGACGTATCTGACGCCGGGCTTCCCAACGTTGGAGTACTGAGAGGGCTGAACTGTGGGGAGGCTTGATCTGGAGATGATGTGTCACGACCGTGATGTCGAGAGGAGGACGAGAGGGTTTCGCTGGAATTCGAGGGACTGGATTGGTCTGGGTTTGCGATGACCAGGGATGAACGTCGTTCTTCTGGTTCGGGAGGTGGAGTCGACATTTTCGAGATTCCTGGTCGCGCGTTCCCTTGTTCTGGTGTTGTTGGGGATTGTTGGCGCGGATGAGCGATATATTATACGAATCGTTGGCTTTGTTTCTTCGAACCTTGAGCTCTGGATGCTGCGAGACGGGACATGAAGGGAGAGTCGACAAGACATGTCACTGGCTGGCTGTGAGACCTGATGGGGGAAGCAATCGATTTCTGAGACATCTAGGCGGAGTTTGTGGCGCTTGACGAATGTGAACTGGAATGCTTCTGTTCCCATCGACGAAGCAATGCACACCTGACAGCGGCGATAGACATGAATTATGTATTGGTTGATAGGTGTGTAGACCATATAAGATATAATCGGTGCCGCTTAATCTTGTTTCCTTAGAGGACACCGAATGTAGTTGCTGATGGTGATAGATTAGGTTTGACGGCCAATTCAGGGTATTGTTCATGGAGATGCTATGAATGCAGCGGCGGTGCGGTGCGGTTTTTGGCATTACATTCGAGTGTCAACGCGAGCTTTGTGATATGACCGCCGGAGCTGCATGGTTTCCCTACCACCGGAGAGAAGTGTAGATGGACGCAAGACATCTTGGTATGAACCGGGTTCGGGGCATATAGTTGCACAGGACGAGGTGCCTGATGTTCCTACTGGCGCATGCTATGCTGATCCTCGTGGACTATCGTTGTGCGAATGGATGTTTGCTCGTGGATTTTCACCATCTGCACTTTGACGTGTTGATGTCGGCACGAAGAGGAGTGAAAAGGAAGGATCCAAGGATCTCAGCTTCAGTGACGGGACCTAACCCTGTTGATATTAGTTCACCAGCCACAGAAATTGTAATCCCGGCCATCCGAATGACAACACCTTCAACCACCATCAAACATGCATTTCCCCGTCAACAACATCTGCCTCCTCACGAGAGGCCTTTGGCCGCTATGAGTGCCCGGAACAGGGTCTCAGTCTACACGGCGAGATTCATACCAGGTTTCCTCGCTTGCATCGTCGCGTACGTCAGCTACGTGATAGTGGGACCATTAGCGATCAACTATCTCATCAACCCACCGAGAGACAACATACCAAAGCGGCTGGCCGTTGGCATCGCAATACCGACTGTCCACTTCGTTCTGCTGATACCGGTGCTCATCACCTGGCTGCGCCTCCTTCTGGTTGTTTTACGGAACCCCGGTTATACCGATCTTGGAGCTGGAGATGGACTGCTGGACAATGTCGAAGCTCGCCCGGGCCTGGACTACTTTTGGATGAAAGATGTCTTCGTTTGCGATCCGAATGGTCTACCCATATGGTGCGACAAGTGTTCAAACTGGAAGCCGGACAGAACGCACCATTCTCAGGATGTAGGAAGGTGCACGCGCAAGATGGTTTGTCCCGCATCCGGACTGTATATAGCTTATCTTATCTGACCTCAGTGTAGGATCACTTCTGTCCGTGGGTCGGAGGAGTCGTTGGCGAGCGTGCCATGAAGTTCTTCGTACAATTTCTGGTCTACTCGATGATTCTGACTGGCTTCCTGACGATCGTGCTTGCATACTTCGTTGCCGAATACAAGGGCGATGTTCAGATCATTGTCGGATTGGCCTTATCTGGTTTCTTTCTCCTATTCACGCTTGGGATGGTCATGAACAGTATGAATATGGTGGTGCAGAATACCACCACCATTGAGAATGTCGCAAGGAGGATGCATCTTGCAGTCATTCTGCCACCCGAGATGCAGAGAGATCCGTTAATCCCTCCACCGCCCGCGAAACTTTCTCCACCCAGCTCTGCCAGTGATAGCGAGCGTCCACTGACATCCGAGTTGGATGACCCATCTCATGTGAGCTATTTCTCGCGATATCAGCAACAGCAAAAGCTCGAAACGCCTCCTGTCTCGCTACCGCCCCCCAGGTCGAGAATCTTCAAGGGCACAATCACATATCCGCTGCACTTACCCACCGACCGACCTCCGTTGCCTGCGCCAGAACTACGTACCTTCGCAATCTTGTACACACCACCTGGTCTCAATCCGTGGCATCTGGGGAGCGCCTACAGGAATTTCACTCAGGTCTTTGGCAACTCATTGTATGAGTGGCTCCTGCCAATCAAGAATTCTCCTTGCTGTGACCATTCGTCAATGGTCTCCGACTTCCCACTCGGTCCTGAATTCGAGCTTCTTCTTGTGGACGCAGGCTTGATACGTCCAGAGACGCCCCCTGATAAGGCACGCCGCTCTGGTAGTGTACCTAGCAGGAGAAGAAGACGTCGTCTGGACCCAGGTTGGCAGAACGGAGAGCGCCCAGATGGCTGGGTGACCGAGCAAGAATCGAGACGCCTACGAAGCGAATGGGAAAGACGTGCAAAGCAAGGTGGACAGGACCCGGACGTGTATTGATATTCTCAAAACATCCTGATATTTATGATACCCAGAATTCCAACGCCAGTAGCAAAGCCACCGCCTATCTCGAACATCTCCACTTGGGTATCAACGCATGTATCTGAGAGCACAATCTTTCTCGAAAATTTCTCCTCGGCACTGGACTGCTCCAGGCACACCGTCTACGTCTGGCTGCGTCAGTAGTTGCTCGCATATTTGAGAAAGAAGAGACCGACCGGGTATTATTGGTGTGCATTCTTATCCAATAAACTCGTCTAATATGTTACGCAGTAGACACACTTCATATGCGCACATACGGGACACCGATCCGGTGAGGTGGCTGGATTGTTGACTCCACGGCATTGACAGCAGTACCTATATAGGAGGTGAGTTATCCCTGCACACTTCCGATTCGTCATGCTAACCTTACCACCAGCCGCTCATGTTTGGACCATAGCTAAGCCAACCATTTCTCTGGTCTCCGGTGCTTTGGGAGAAACGACGCTTGAGTGTAAGGAAATAATCCTTCATGATTGTGGTATATCTTCGACTGATTCTTGTTGTGTGTATAGTGCTGAACTACTTGTATAGTGTGTATGCTGAGATGTGGTGTTGATGGGCTGTGATAGAGTCGATCAATACAAAGACTTCGAAGTTGAAGATAAGTGTATGGCTCTTCTATTCAAGACGCTTCTATTGTCCCTCGTGCTGGCGATGTCAACTGACTGGTAGCAGAAGATGAACTGTATGCTTGTGAACATCACAGCAGCGGTCTCCAGACTGAAACTCATATGGTCGAGCAAATACCAGGCATCCCTTGAAGGCGGCGCTAGCGACGGAATTCGCGATCCTGGAATATACCTGGGTCAGGAGAAGGTGATTCCTGCTTGATTCGCCTCAAGCAACGCGAAAATCCGTATATCATATGCAGACGTGAGAACAAGGACGGCTTGCTAGCCGTTTGCTACTACTATGAGGCAGATGCTGGTCGAGCAAGGCAGATCTCTTCAGCACTGCCACTGTCTGTTTGTTGAAGGCATGAAGCAGTCTTCATGCCTATCGAATCTACTAAGCCGTGGAGCATCTACAATTCGAGTGGCCTACCGATCGTCGAACGAATCATTCACCTGGAAAAGTGATACGAGGGTCATTCTGCGAACACTAGCCACCGTACTGTGAAGTGATAAGCCAGGGGTGATGTCAACGAAAGTATACGAAGAGTTTATGACTGTTCTTGATAAACATGAGGCGGAACATCCGGTGTCGCAACGGTCTCTGAGCCTCTGGTGAGCATACATTGACAACCACGTCCGCGATATGTACTGACGCCCGTGTAGCATCGCATGGTGCCACGCTGCCAGCGGCAGTGTCTGCAACATAGATTCGATACGCCCGAAGACCGGTGTGGGTGTAGACATCACCCTCGAGTGAGCATCACAAGGACATATGCAGGGGGATGGTCGGGAAGAGCAGAGCGATGTATCGAAGGCTGTTGAAAGGGCCGACTACTAATAGCAACAGGCTCCAGCATTGTATCATCATCGCCTTCGTCACAATATCTTGGGGCGCTGTCTACCCAGCTACGAAAAGAGGCAGGGAAGCTGCCAATGATAGCAGCTTAAGAGGTTCGGAATTGTTCTGGAAACCTACCACGAGATCGGCGCAAGGTGAGTGTGTGCTCGAACGAAGCGGGCTTGCCTCCGAGGCAAACAAGATCATGCGGAAGCGAATTGAGAGGCAGTCGAGCGAAAAGCCAAGAATTCCATCGAAGTCCCAGCATCGGGTCTTATCGGGACTCTATCGCAGTGGGAAGTGCTCCAGAGCGCATTCTGACACGTCTGAGGCGAAGTCATGTTTGGGGTGGCTTGGACGATTTCTTTATCGAAGGTGGCACGACGAAGGTGCAATCAGCAGCAGTCCAACGAGGCGATCACCAGCTTCACCGCTTCTTGGGGCTAACAATACATCGCACTGTCACTTTTGAACTCACGAATGTTGTCAGTGGTCACCCCGAGCGAGACGGCGTTGCTACGCCATTCAAGCCGTCCTGCATCGGGAGTTGGCCGACACAGAAACAGTTCTCCTTGGAGACTTCCAAACCACCTTGCGTCACTCGAAAGCTCGACAGCGAAAGAAAAACAGGGCTGTTTATCAGATGAGTTGAGATTCAATGTGTTTGCCTTAGGCTAAGGATCTCAAAATCTCCCGTGATATCATCTTCATGCACGACGGGCCGTTCCCATGAAGCTGACTCACTCGATGCAGATCACTGGAAGAGCTTCCTCCTTGATTGATGTGCGTGTAGGAACGGCGAAGCGGTGCGTAAGTACGAAGTGCCTTCTATAATGAAAGTAGTGTATCGGGGTATCTCTGCGCGAAAGCCACCCAACAGAGACCAATGAAGTCAACGACAGACGCATCATCCCAAATATGATCGTTTGAAAAATCCAAACACCGTCATAAATCATATCAGCGTCCCTGAATAAAGTCTTGTGTATCTATGTGATTGTCGCATAGCATCTTAAGCTTCTTTGCAGTAAGCACATCTCATGTGACCACATATTGGGCATTGGTCTGGATCTTTGCTGACTACATTTGCTGAGTTGCAGTTGGAGCAGACCCTGTGCCAGTCAACTTTCTGTTGGATTATGGATCTTCTCATGACTTAATCTGCTTACCACATGCCTGGGTGTTGGATGAAGCCATGCGAATGATTCTGCATAGCGATACTGCTGGCTTCGAGAGCGAAGGTGCCGAAGGTGCCACAGGGAGATGTTTCAGCAGCAGGATGCCGGAGAGTCGAAGAGGCGATTGTGGTATTGACTAGTTGTTCATGCTCGGACAGGGAAAGTGCAGAGACGCGAGAGAGAGTCATGGTGCTTCTGTTAGGAGAGTATACGTTGCTTTCCAACACAGTTCATACGGCTCTGTAGATATTGCAAGAGAATTGGATATCGCTTTTGATAAGGAACGAAAGCAAGACTTACAGTGATTGCAGTAGCGAGAATATATGTGAATTTCTCGTGGCAGGTTTGATCCGCCTGCAGGCGAATTGTTCACAAAGGGCGGGTGTTGCAGCACCGCCATCAAACGTCGCCTTGAGTGAGTAGTGTCCATAGAGGCAGGGCAAATTTGCAAACACTCAGGCGAGCAAGAATGGACTGTCCGACTCGTACGTGCCGATGTGTGTGCACAGATATGGACACTTGATGAGTAGCTTGCAGGCGGGAATGCTAGTCCACGAAGGCAGCATAGTATGGTAACGTCATAAGGGCCAATAACCAAAGACGAAGAACGCATTCTCACAGAATAGACCCGGCTTGGGTGATCATATGAGCTGGTGGAGGGAAGTGTGCAGCTTTCGTCGCCCTCTCCAAAGTTTGAGTCATGAGCCTAGTTAACGAAACGTGGAACGCAACGTTCGGTAGACCGGAGCTGTCTCCTCTTCGGTGAAAGGGGCTTGCTGTAAGACGACCGATCGTTTAACCTGAACGCTTGTCAGGTTTATCGTGCATAGCCACGATTAGAGCGGAGCTTTGCTAGGTGTGATGGAACGCGAAGTGCCAAAGGAGCAAGACCAAATCAGCGGGATCTGGCTACCTGCGTTATCGGTGAGTAAGCCAGGCGGGAGCATGATCTGCAGGATGAAAATCACAGGCCAAGCCTCCTTTGCTGGGATGAAGAAGCCGACACTATTGGGATAACTGCGGACAGCTCAACCATACTCGATGCCTGAGCGAGAAGTCCTACTAGGAAGTCCGAGCTTGAGCTGCGCACGACCTTGTGGCCTGGTGCACTGGGTCTAGGAGCGGCATCTCACATGGTTGATCGCAGCTTGATGTGTCTCCAGATGGATGGAACGTGCAGCCACATGGTAACGCAGGCGCTCCTTCGGTAAAGCTTCGAGAAGTGTGATTAACACCAAGGGCCCAGCTATCATTTTTGGCTGCCGGGAATCCAGTAAGACTCGAAGTACACGTCGATCCTGCTGCGTCTGGTAGAGAACGTCATGAGCTGGCCTCATGAGTTTGAAGGCGAGCTAGCCGGACAGTCATCATCGCACCGTGTCGTCAAACATGCCTGAGAACAAAGGCTCGTGACTTCTGGCAATGGGGATCGCGTATTGCGCCATCTGTGAAGCGAGGTCAGCTTCCAGACGTGTTACATTTCCGTGTGCGATCTGGTATAGACCTAGCGGAATCCAAAGATGCCTCGATTGCCTGGCGCGGGGCCGCCCGTCCGAGAACGGGCGTCTCACCCAGTCGCTACAGCTTGTCTGCAGACTAGATCGCCCTGTAACCAGTGCGACGAGGGCAACGAAGGGGAACAAGATACGCGGTCTGCCCATGCTAAGAAGGGCATAGTGAGATCGCTCTTTGGCGGTGCCTGGTCGAATTGGCACTGCGGCTATCTGCGTGAGGCCGCCTCGAGCATGGCTCTTCACCTTGTCTGTGTGCCGGTGGCATCATGGCTGTGATATCGCAACCAGGTACATGTATCCTGTGGAGGAAGGGACTCACAAGCGTGAGAAGAGTGAGTGAAGTGCGCACAGGCCCGAGACAGCCTCGGCTCCTTTGCTCCAAACCTAAACAGGACGCAAGATGACGGTCGGAGTCGGGAGGAAGCGCAAGGGGTGTGCTACCAAGGTTTCATTGTGAAAAACATTGCGCGGCCAACCACCTACGTGTGTCCTGTCTTTCCTGTTGCCGTCGACGAGGACAGTGCGAACACTGCCACCGTACACTACCGAACACCTGCAGACACAGCGCGAACGTACCCTTGTTGAAAGGTCGAACAAGGAGAGCTCGCGCGTCATCTTTGATCCCCAATCAGCAGCTCCATGAGCCACGCGACAGCTTGTCTTGCACTGCCAGCAAGATTGTTGACTGCGGCACGTCAGCAGTGGTGATACCTTTACCAGGCAGCCGCAAGTGCATAGGCGACCATGGCCTTCAACTTCAACTGGTCGCCGCTCATCGCGGACACGGAGCGAGTGAGGGATATGCTTACCAATGCACTCAACAAAAGCCCGAAGCCTCCGATCATCGTCGACGACATCATCGTCAACGAGCTGAATCTGGGATCGACACCTCCCGAGCTGGAGATACTTGAGATTGGCGATTTAGCAGAGGATCGTTTCCGGGGCATATTCAAGATGAGCTATACAGGAGACGCGTATCTCACGTTAAAGACTAGGGTGCAGGCCAACCCGCTGAACACGTTCTTATCAACAAAACCGAGTTTTGCGAGTCCGCAGCCTCTTGCCGCGAACAGTAGCCTGACGATACCTATCCAGATCACATTATCGGACATACGACTGTCAGGCTTCGTGATATTGGTGTTTTCGAAACAGAAGGGTATCACAATCGTGTTTAGGAATGATCCCCTCGAGAAGCTCAAGGTCTCGTCGACGTTTGACTCGATACCCTTCGTCCGCGACTACCTCCAGAAGACCATTGAGAACCAACTCAGGACACTGTTCATGGAGGACTTGCCAGCCATCATACATCGGTTGTCCCTGCGCATGTGTAGTCCGGAATACCAAACTGCTGAGAACCTGGAGTCAAAGAAGGCCGATGCTGACGGAGAAGTTCCCATAGATCCTTTTGCAAGCCCAGCACGATACAACATTGATGGCGAAGTTGATCCCGACTCCGCGTTCGCGCTTGAGACACCGACCGAGACATACGCGTCCTTCTCGCAAAAGAATCTGGTCCGACTGGGAGCCCTGACAGAAAGCCAAAGGACGCTGAGTCTGTTCACGCCAAGTATAAGGGACACCGTATACAGGGCTTGGGCTAATGCAGCCGTGCGCGATGACAATGCATCCGGTAGCAACACACCGACGCGTCCTATCACCCTTTCGAGACTACAATCGTCGATTGCACTGCAAACTACTATGTCATCAGCAACTTCACAAGCATCAGGGGCAGGCTCAGAAGCGACCAGGCCTAGTCTGGCCAGCATGCACTCTACAGCGTCTGCATACACACTGGGCAGCGGCGCATCTCGAACGCGACCTAGGAAGAAAAAGAAGAACAGAGTGGTCAACCTCAGGAAGGATAAGGATGCCGGAGATAGAACCAGCGAAGTCGCCAGCGCTGTGAACAGCTATGACGAGAGCGCCAGCCAGAGCATAAGCGGCTCTGGCCGCTCAAGCATCGTCCGCTCTGGTGCTCATGAATCGACGGCCGGTACTAGCGAAGCGCGGGAAGGCGAGATTGAGACGCCTCCGCGAAGCCCGAAAAAGAAAGTTGACTTCCGTAATTCCGGCCAACTGGACGATGGCCATCTCACAATCCGCGCCCGGCCGGCGACACCCAAGTCAAGTCTGAAGTCGATCCAGACGGATGTGGATACTGATCCAACACCCCGGGCATCGATTCTGCCGGAACAATACGATGCTAAGTCAGCTGCCAAACAGCTGCCAAGGATGCAGCCATTCCTTTCCCGATCACCTTCGCCTGAGCTTCGTAGATCGTCTTCGGATATTCGACGACCTTCAAACGATGTTCGTCGCTCCTCCTCCGAGCTTCGACTGCAAAACATGTTTTCAGCATTCGGTGAAGGCAGCAGTGGAGGTATCCTGGAGCAAGCCTGGATGCAAAAGATGGCCACTGAAATTGCGCGCAAAGTCGAAATGGAGAGAGCACGACAACGAGCATGGCGACCTGCTTCTGAAGATGGCGCAGCTGAGAGTCCTGACGCTCCACCTGCCTATGTCTCTTAAACTCGTACAGATGAATATTCTTGGATGTGTTGGATTATAGCGTGGCGTTTGTGGAATACAGTTTCCGGGCTGGATGACTTTGATGACTGGATATGGCTCTATGACTCTCTCATTGTGCTATGGGACGAGAGGTTGTGGCCGAGTCAGTGTGTCCGGGGATCAGTTGTCGGCTATCTCTGTTCATCTTTAATGATACCCAGCATCCGTGCTTGTTATTAGATGTAGAATGCATGCAATGCTACAGCTCCATTCCTATGACAACATTCTTCCTCATGTCGTCTGTGTTCCGTCATCATTATCGGCGGCTAATAACTTCTCGACCGCTCTCACTTTGTCTTCGAAGCCCTGCTTCTTGTCTGTCCGGCTGCCCACGCGAATGTCTGACTGAATCCTCACGACGCCATTAGCATGCAGCATACTGTGACACTGCCCAATGACCCGCATGACTTCGTCCCATGATCCTTCTGCGAGACAGAACATGAGCACATATCGAAACAATTTGACGACGACACTGAATGTGCTGGGAGGAAGTGCACGTCGTTTCAAGCCTTACCTAGAGTGGTGCCTGCAGAATGCATACTATACTTGACTCCGCTCTTCTTCAGCAGTCTCTGCACCGCTGCGACTTCTTTCGAGACTGACGCCGTGGGCGTGCCGAGCGGGATGATGCAAAAGTCTCGACGTTGGTATTCAGTACATATCGTGTTTGGTCTCGATTGCAAGCAATGGATGCACACCTGCGGTACACGCTGCCGGGCGCGGCAGGGCGGTGGGTTCTTCGTAACTCATTTTGCGAAGAAGAGGGCGGAGTTCAGGTGAAGTATCCATCATGAAACAGAGATGCTTTTCTGTGACGAGGTGCTAATTCGGGTATCGTGGTGTTTAGGTTTGGCGACGGTGACGGCGCGAAGGTCGACTCGCCCGGCTTGCGCCGCTGGTATCTTCCCTAGGTTCAACGTTCACGTCAAGGCTGCTCGCGTGCGGGACGCCTAAGGCAAGGGAGACATATGAATCCTACCTAATATCAACCCTCTTTTTCGCGCGATGCTTTTGGCTTCCGTATGTGGCGCATTTGGCGCTCATCGTGACCTCCTCACAGGTGCCGGCTGGAGGAAAGTATGAAAAGGCTCCCGAGGTCCTATCTCACAACAACAACATCAATAACGTCTGGCCACTCCTCCAATTTTATCTGCCGCAGCAAGTTATCCTAGCATAGGGCGAGAATGAAGGCTTGATCTTGACATTGCTGGAGCCAAAAGAGCGAAGATATCAGCACCACTCTTGTCCCATCAGAAGCCGCCGCCTGCCAGGCATAAGCTTCAAGATGGTCACACAAGCCTTTTTTATACCCCAGGGCCCACCGAAACTATCTGCTACTGATACTGGCGAGAGCATTGAATGCGAGCTGGAGTATTTGAATGAAGGAGGCGCCAACTTCGTCTTTCGCATGCTGCCAACTCAGGGAGTGAAGCTGCCGGCTGTCTTGGAGGGCAAACTGCTCAGACTGCGGAAAGACTTGCCAACCGTGCCAAGTGCTGAAGATCAACTACGAGCCCTGGACGCAAATTTTCGAGATCTGTTCCCATTGGAAAACGTTGTCCAGCATGAACTCATCGCCCTCGACGAAACCCTTTCCACATTACTCAATGAAGCACTCCGGAACATGAACCGACCAGGTCACCGCGCTGCAGACTTTCTTCCCGCAGAAAGAATGTCCGGCCTGCTAGTCACGGACATGACGCCAAATATTGGGGACGTTCTGTTACAGCTGAAGCCGAAGTGGTTGGCCCAGTCTCCCAATGCGCCACTGGGGGCGAAACGATGCCGCACATGTGCAATGCGAGCTCAAAGAGCATCACTAGCTATTCGCACTGCAACTGACGCACAGGAGAGCTGTCCACTGGATCTCGTCAACCCAATCGCCGAGGATAGAAAGCGAGCAGTCTATGCCATAACTAATGACAAACGGCTGCGCGAGTATCTCTTGAACCAAGCGCAGCCACTCTTGATGAAGCTTCAGCAGTCTCAAACCCTGTATGATCCAGATGGCATGCTCAGTATCTCGACCTCAAACAGTATCTGGATGCTGTGCAAAGCAATGACACTGCGCGACTGCACCCTCTTCTTGAAGCGATCTGGTCATTCCATCGAGGCTCGTCTTGGTGACTTGGACCTGAAGCAGCCAGAGAAGCTCGCCAGATGGAAGAAAGTCGAGTTGTCGCTCATTAACGACGGCTGGTATACCAACACAGAACACAAGGATCATCGAAGGCCAGAACATATATGTATGCTGTCACGAAAGTGACAGGCGAGGACGTCTTTCTACCTTGGGAAAGTACATGCATGCTATGATGTGCTGCTGCCACAAATCGGACGCAACCTGCGGGTCTCTCTGGCATACCCTCGTGCACAAGATCACAAAATCGCATCCAAGCTTTAACCGAAGAGCGACCACCGCACTAAGCACATGTGCAAACAGGGGCGAACCAGGCCATCGGTACTCTTCTGGAAGACTTCCGCGACCAGTACATGGACTTGACGGAAGACATTGGAGGGCAAGCAAGGTATGATTTAAGCGACGGATCCGACTTTGTGGCGGCGAACATTGAACAACTCTTCCAGACGCATAAACACATACTTGAGGCGTTGTTATAACACCTTTTTCACACATCCGATCCAGCTTCCTTGTCCGCCGAGAGAATGCCGAACTACCGGCAATCGAAAATTCGGCGGTCGTATCCACATCATATCGACCGCATCACGTCCGCAACGTCCGCAACGAGCTCACTGCTTAGCAATTGCATGTTCGGCTGCGCTGAATGACGGTGAGTCCTCAGACCGACGTCGCCTGAGAAGAACTTGTGAAGATGGCACAAGTTCGGCACCGTACCTGACGTTTGCGCTGGAAGCCAATATATAGCCATTTGCGGCCATAAAGGTGTCTTCTGCTCCCCTTACCCCTCTACTGCCCTGGAGAACAGAACTTGGCCCTTTCGACTCTGACAAGATAATTCCCGTCAACAAGATAAGATCACTATCAGAGATGGCTGATGACAAGACTTTCGAGGGCTGGTGCGGTCTTGCTGCCGATGCAGCTGAGGGCAATATGGTTTGGCAAGGCTATGAACCAAAGCCGTTCGAAGAGACCGACGTCGACATTGAGATCTCTCACTGCGGTGTTTGCGGCTCTGATATCCACGTTTTAAGATCTGGATGGGGTATGACAACATCGGACACTCCACGTCTTTCTGAACACTTACTGATCTTTTATCCCAGGTGCAACCGATTATCCTGTTGTTGTGGGACACGAGATCGTGGGCAAGGCTGTGCGTGTCGGCAAAGATGCTGCGAAAGCCGGCATCAAAGTCGGCGATCGCGTTGGTGTTGGAGCTCAGGCCGGCTCTTGCTTGCGAGGTGATTGCGACCAGTGCCAGCATGACGATGAACAGTACTGCAAGAACGAGTTCGTCATGACCTATGGCGCGAAGTGGCCCTCGGGCTACAAGGCACAAGGTGGATATGCCAAGTACTGGCGAGGTGCTGGCCACTTCGTGTTTCAGATCCCAGAGGGGATTCCCTCTGAGCAAGCAGCACCAATGCTTTGCGGCGGTGTCACAGTCTATGCGCCGTTAAAGCAGAATGGTGTTGGTCCGGGAAAACGAGTCGGAATCATCGGAATTGGTGGTCTGGGTAAGCTTGTCCTTGAACACTCTATATATGGTCTGACTTGAACTAATGCCTGGCAGGACACATGGGTCTGATGTTCGCCAAGGCACTGGGTGCCGACAAGGTCGTTGCCATTTCCCGAAACACCGCTAAGAAGGAGGATGCTATGAAGATGGGAGCCGATGACATGATCGCCACCGAAGAGGACGGCTGGGAGACGAAGCACGCCAACTCGCTCGATGTCATAATCTCTACAGTCTCCTCACCCAAGCTTCCACTGAGTGGCTACCTCAGTCTTCTCGATGTCGGCGGCACTTTCGTCCAAGTCGGCGCTCCTGATGACCCATTGCCATCTTTTGCCGCTTTTGCATTGATCATGAAGAAGGTCAAAATTGTTGGATCCCTCATCGGCTCACCTAAGGAGATTAGAGAGATGTTTGCTCTTGCAGCCGAGAGGGGAGTCGCTCCGTGGATTCAGAAGAGGCCAATGAAGGAAGCGAACCAGGTTGTGGTGGACTTCGAGAAGGGTCTGCCCAGGTACAGATATGTGCTGGAGAACTAGATTTGATAATTGTAAGAGAACACTTAACGTACATTACAATGAAGCAGCATGCTCTTCCATCCAACAGGCTTATCGTTCACCATCTTTGCTGCCATGATGATCTTGCGGCTCAAAGATGAGTGAACTTTCATGTCACGATCAGGATACTTCACCGGATTCTGTTCTATCGTCAACCCTTCGACCCCACACGCGCGCCAAGGTTTCGCACTAGTCGGGATCTCCAAACGCTAAAGGCCGCGGCATTCTCGAGCCAGGGTCCGGTCCAGTCGCAAAGCTCCTCCTGGACCAATGCCATACGCTGACCTTTCCATCCAACCTCACTGCACTCTTCCACCATTTCTGTTTTTGTTCCCAGCTCGCTTCGGAAGGCACACTTGCTCTTCATTCCGGATGGAGACCTGCAGATAACACACTCGCTACCTCAAGCCCCGTACGTCGTCTACCAAGCGTAGCAAGCTCCTAGAAACTCGCAGGGAAGTGGAGCGGTGAGGAGGTATTGATACGAGGAGACGACCACCGAAAGCTTTTCGTGCCGTTGAGCGAGAGGCAACACCTATTGTCGAATCATTTTCCTGCCCAAAGCACACATTCGTTCCAGCTCAACTCGCCCAAAATGACATCTCATCTCGAGGCCACGACCACAGACCTGCCTTCGCACTCGAACACCCTTGCCAACGTCGGCCCGACACGAAATGCCCTCAGCATGGAGGAAATGGCTGTGTGCGCAAGCCCTGGCGGCTTCGCTCCCCCCAAGAGGAAGAATACTTGGAATCCTGAGCACAGGGACGACGAAAGCATTGGCGGAGCATTGCGCAAGTTTGCCATGAAGCACCAGTTGGGACTCTCGCTCAACTTCATACTGTTGCTGGCTATGAGCCATACGCTCTTTCCCTCGCTCAGAGATGCAACCACGGCCTGCTTCACATTGTCCTACCCCACGCGGGTCGCAGGCCAGTACGGACAAGGGCCACGGGACATGTATCTGGTCGCCAGCTGTGTCATCTATTTCACCGCCGTGAGAGCCTTTATGCTGGATTATGTGCTGCTCCCGCTCGCACAATTTTGCGGAATTTCAAAGAAGAAGGGAAAGGTCAGGTTCGCGGAACAAGCGTATTTGTTGCTATACTACACCATCTATTGGTCGTGGGGATTTACTCTGTTCGTGAGGAATACCAAGCCTGACGAATGGACTGCAGAGACCCTACTGGTTTCTCTCTGGCGCGACTTCCCGACGCTCACTGCGACTACCAGCATGAAGCTGTACTACTTGACTCAGATGGCGTTCTGGATACAGCAGATTGTGGTCATTCATCTTGAAGAGCGGCGCAAAGATCACTACCAAATGCTCACCCACCACATTGTTACTGTTGGACTCATGGTCGGCAGTTATGGCTACAGGCAATTGCGCGTCGGCAACGCGATCCTCGTTCTCATGGATATTGTGGATTTGATCTTCCCAACTGCGAAGATCCTGCGATACCTTGGCCTGCAGACCGCATGTGACTGCGCTTTTGGACTCTTTGTCATTACATGGATTGCTGCTCGACACGTTGCCTACCTAGGCATCTGCTGGAGCATATGGGCGCACGTCAACACCGTCACCTTTTTCTATGGCGTGTACTCCACTGTCACTGGGACGAGGCTGTCGGCAGATGGCGGAGACAAAGTCTTGGAGAACTTGATGCAACCGATGTTGAGACCACATGCAGAGACATTCGCATTCAACGCTAGCATCAGATTTGGATTCTTAGGCTTGCTCATGGCACTCCAGGCAATAACACTCGTTTGGCTTTTCATGATCATGAAAGTGGTCATCAGGGTACTCCGCGGCCACGGTGCAGATGACACCCGCAGCGATGACGAGGGCGAGGAAGAAGACATCGAAATGCCGGTTCCCATCCAGACCAAGGCAGAAAAGCCGCGCTTCATTGAGATCGAGGCGAGTTCTGATGAGGTTTCTTGGCCAAGCCGGAGCACGAGAGCGAGTGGCGGTCGGAGGAAAGGAAAAGGCATATCGAGCGGCTTGAACCTGGGCGAGCACAAAGATATTCTCAATCGCATAGGATGCTTATCTGAGGAACAGCTCCTGAGAGAGCGAGAGAAGAGGGAGGGCAGCGCAAGTCCGCAACCATCGAGCGCAGGCAAGAGGTGAGCTGGCGGGCTTGTTACCCTTGTGTTCTGTTCAAAGTTCTAAGATTCGAAAAATCACCGCTGTCCTGGACGGCTGTGGGATTGGTCAAAACTAGATTATACCCAGCATGTGTATTAGAAAAGTATAGAGCGCCGTTGTGCGCGCTTGTGTGGCTGAGCCTCTGCTCCACTGTAACGGACTTGGTTCCAGGTACCAGAGTATAACGACAGCTGCTGCTCGGATGCATCCAAGATATCTTTGCTAACACGCAAGCATATCATTGGACAGAATTTGTCCTCACCAGAGGACTGACGACACTTGAGGCGCTATATAAATGCTGTGCGCAGCCATGCATTCTTGCATCAGATTTTACGATCCGCCGTATCTCATCAAGTCAAAGGTCAATACCAACCAGGTCCTTACACACACTTCTCATCATGCATTGCAACAATCTCTCAGCCATCGCGCTGACCATAGCGCTCTTCGTCCCCATCGCCACTGCCTGGCTTGACCCACCTGTGGTCATCGTGGAGCGCTACGGCATCAAAGGCTACACCGATCACAACTGCACCGAGGACAAGCACACCCACTACGATATCTCCGCTGCGGCCTGGACGTTCCTGCCCACATGCAAGTCCTGGATCAAGGGCAAGAAGTACAAGAGCTTCAAGCTCGAGGTGGTGGCGGGAGAGGTCGCTGGGTGTACAGCGCTAACTTTCCCGCGTGGCGGATGTAAACATGAGCCAGATGGCAGTGAGTCCTTTCTTCGCATGTGTCGAAAAGCGGTTTCTTGGCGGAATCAAGGGTTGTGATTGCTGACTTTTGAGTTCAGGACTGGGAGAGAGCGAACTGACTGCTGAGATGTTGGGACATATTGAGTTCGGGAAGTGCTACCAGATTGCTGCGAACACGCGGTCTGTGAGGTGGCATTGTTGGAAGGAATGAGGGAACGCCTCATGTAGCCGTGGTTGTTCGTACGGAAAGGCTGGGCTGGTCTGAGTGTATTGAAACGTTGAGAATGGTTGCTGTTGCAGGCGCGTATCGTTCGTGAGAAAGAATCTGGTGGATGAAGCGATGAGGTACATGAGTGTGGAATTTGTCGTCCATGGAGTTGATCGAGTGTTGGACAATGGAAACCATCGCGTCGATCGAGTGCCCTTTCCCAGCTTCACTTTACTTCTTCGTGCCTTGACGATCTCCCACCAGTAGTGTTATCGTTGTTGCATGTGGGTCCGTTCTGGCGTCCCGCCTGCTTCACTTCAGCTCGCTCTTCACTTCATACATAAGCTCGATCGACGACATTGGGAAAGTAGCATCCAGGTCGTCGCTCACAGCAACGATGCACTGCCCTCCTGCTCGCCATATTTAAGACTTCTCTTGTCTGCTTTGCTTTCTCCCTCTCACTATACTCATCTCCAGCCAGCATCCATCAGCTCCCGTCAACATTGCCATTTGCCTTGTGCCTCTTGTTTCCACCCACAGCAACAAACATCAACTACCCAACTACACGAACATGCATAGCATCAAGCTCCTCCTCGGCGGCCTCGCCTGCGCCATGACAGCCAACGCCGCTGTCCTCGCCTCTGCAACCGTGGCCACTCCAGCTACCGCCGATGCCACTTCGACCTCTGCTCCCAGTGAGTAACTCCAACACCATTCAATATGGCATGCTTTGCTGACGCTGTTTCTTCCCTGCAGAGGGCCAGGACGATGAGAAGAGCAAGCACCATCTCCGCTTCACCGGCTACGACGGACCAAAGTGCAACAAAGAGCACGAGACCAAGGATTTCAAGCTCAACGTCGACGGCGCATGCATCAAGATCCCCAAGATGGTCTACCGAAGCTTTGAGATGAAGCGCGCCTCCCGCACGTGGACCTGCGACGTCAAGATCTTCTCAGACGAGCTGTGCAAGGATCAAATCGCCGGTGAGCCTGCCTGTCGCTTCTCGTGTCCGATGCAAGTACTGACCGTGCAACAGGCATGCCCAACATCGACACTGACGAGAACGAGACCTGCTGGGCCTACCTCGGCAACAATGAAGGCCAGGAGGTTGAGGCTGCGAGCATGCGTCTGGCTTGCACCGATGAGGTCGATGTCGACGTTGACAACGACAAGGAAGACAAAAAGCATGCCAACTGAACTGCTGTGTCAAGTGTCTACGTCGTCCTTCAAAAGTCGAATGACATGTCGGATGCGTGGCGCTGGAGCTTCTACGCTCTAATGTTGGGAATTGGCATGGGGATTGGCTGTCTGGCTCCATGGTGGCTTGCCTCTGCCATGCACAATCTCTTGATGGAGATTGTTTGCGAGAAGTGACAGTCGTGTTGGTGTTAAAGAAGTAGTGTTTGGAATTCAGAATGAGTCTGCTTCCACATCTTCTCATTGCCCTCTCTCCAACTACTGATTGCATCGATGCCAGCCAGATCCTCGTCCATCCTCTGCTTGTTCTTCGTCCCATTGAGAACACTGACTTTGCCGAGTCCAACTACTAGACCATACAGGGCAACAGCTCTGCTGACTCCAGTCTGTTGAGCAATAACACCTACTGGCTCCGATCGCAGCAGATTTGGATTTGCGGTCAACGTCCAGAAGGTCTGGTACGTGATCTCCTTCTCCTCGCAGAACGCACGAATGTCTTCATCGTACCCAGAGTCCTGGTAGAAGCGATTCTGAACCACCGAAGGCTTCACATCAGCAAAATCATACAGCTCCCGAAGCACCGGCATGTCATAGCAGTTGGAAATGCCCAGAGTACGAATCGCACCAGGCACGTGCGACTCCATCGCTCGCCAAGCCTCTCGGGTTTCCGCCATGGTGTGAAAAGGCGAATGCATCACCAGACAATCAAGATATGCACCTTCGCTGTCTGCATGTCTCAAGTTCCTTAGCGACGACGCCACGGACGCGTTTACTTGTTCTGTGATACTGGTCCGAGGATTATACGGCATCCCTTTCTGTGGGTCTTGGCCATGAATTGAAGTATACTTGGTCTGAATGTACAGTTCCTCGCGTGGTATCTTTGCATCTCGGATCCCAGCGCCTACGAGGTCTTCTTGGTAGTGTTTGGGCTGGGCGGCGGTGTCTACGGCTCTGAACCCGCTGAGGAGGGCTTGTCTGACAAGGTCGCGGGTCTGAGGACCTTTCCACGCTGTTCCGTAGATAAGAGGAGGGATCTTGAGAGGCATTGGAGATGATTGTGACATTGCTCTCGGCCAGTGAACCTGATATATAGTGGTAATGCGGATTCACAGACAAACATCTTGGGGTCACCAAGTCACGTGATAACGCGTGTCGAATCCCGATCTGCCTGGGTACAAATTCTCACGACGTTCTTCCTTTCGCCTTTCTCGTCGTTGACATCAGCACGACCTTGCTTCGCGTTTGAAAAGGAATGTCCCTTTGGAGAGATAGAGAGAGGGCAAGAGATATCCGGATTGCTCCTAGGTGACGCTCTTCATGCCGCCGCTATCTTGTGCGAGATGAAGCTGAAACAGAGCCCGCTCGCCGGTCGCTGGCACAACTTTGCCCAGAAAAACAATGAAGACGTGTGAAAATGTACACTGAACGGGACTCGGCCACGGAGTTTGATGAGGCCGAAAGAGATGATCCTAACTGACTCGCTCGCTATGTCAGATGCCGACGCAGGGAATGTAGGACGAATTACCCAAGCTCCGCACGACACCTGCCACCGCCTGCCATCACGAAGAACCGCATCATCGATTTCAGGGACCGTATTGCCATGACTCTCGGCCAGCACTTCGGACTATCCCCAGTGACACGGACGTGTGTCGAGCCTGTGCAAGCCGTCGTCGTGTTGACCACTTGAAACTCGGAAAGGTTGGCAGTCGCCACTACAAGCGGCTATATCAACGTGGTAGAACCCTGTAACAGGGCTGACTTTCGGTGTTCACATCCATGACATGTCCCAGCCAATACTGCATGTATCGCAAGGGCGTTTGGATCGTGAAACGTTCGAGATGAAAGGAACGTGTAGCACCGGGAGCACAGAAACTTTCGATTACTGTAGGTGTGGCAAGATCATTTCTTCGGCAGGTAGGGATTGCAACCAGAATCGCTACTTTGCTCCGTCCACCAACCGGCCAGCCATCGTCATTCTGGTCCACCCTCCCGTGCCTTCTTCACACAGCCCGATCCGACATTGAAGCGCCTCTGGTTTTGAAGAAGTACATCTGACGTCTTGTCCGATCACCTGTGTTTGGTCATTCCACATGCACAATCCTGTTGTCTCACAAGCTTCGACTCGTTCTTCGAGTGCTCTGCCAGACTTCGATACTGCAAGTCACCACGAGACCTATACCACACCTTGGTCTCCCGCTCGGTCGAACACGTTCGGTATGGCGACCTCGCAAAGCTTCATACCGGACAGAGCACCACCACCGCTTGCAGAAGGGGCTCGCCCAGATCCTGGCGAACGACCTTCAGACGACAGCACAACGTTCAAGCCCACAACGCAGCTACCAGGGATACAAGTCGGCCCGGCTGGATCGAGACAGAATACGCAACGCGACAGAAAACAAAGCAATGCTTCTGCGGCCATGGAAGGTAACCAATTTCCTCGCCTGGAGTCCGACTTCATGGGCGATGAGTACCCGAATCCACCACTTCCTTCTCGCAATCCTTCCCGACCGGGCCAGATGATGACACGCTGGGGTCCACCACCTACACCCAGCGATTACGGCTACGAGGAAGATAGACCCTATTATCCTCGTCCTCAATATGATTATGGCAGACCAGTGCCGCCCTATCGCGATTACTGGTCAGAAGAATCGTACCACAATCGACCCTATCGCCGTCCATCGACCATCCGCGAGTCCGTAGAATGGGCTGGCTCGAGCAGAGTTGGCCCACCACGTGGTCCGCCAAGAGGGCCGCGCTATAGACGTCAGTGGGACGATTACTCTGACGATGGGGAGAGCGATGAGCAGCCTCTTCAGCGCAAGCCGCGGAGGAAGAGATCCCGTCACGAAAAGAGCGAGAGTCCCCCTCCTCAGGTCATCATGAGGTTGCCTTTTACAGACTGGATGAATAGATCAGCCAAGGGCCGTAAGTGCTTGAGAACTATCGTACATGTGTTTGACGAATGAATGATGCTGACAATCTAATAGATTTTGTCGCGGCCATGGGCGAATTCGTGGGAACTACCATGTTCCTCTTTTTTGCATTCGCCGGAACACAGGTTGCGAATATTGGGGCTGGCGATACTAGCAATCAGTCGACAACGAACGCTCAGACAGGCTTCAGTCCCATCGTCCTGCTCTACATCTCCCTCGCCTTCGGATTCAGCTTGCTCATCAACGTCTGGATCTTCTTCCGCATATCAGGAGGAATGTGAGTACGATCAAATGAACTTATGATGTCTCCTCAGCTGATCTTGGTACAGGTTCAATCCCGCCGTCACTATCGCCATGGTCATGGTCGAGAGTGTCAGCGTAGTCCGTGGTATTCTGTTAATCGGCGCCCAGCTCGTCGGCGCGATCTTCAGCTCCTTCATCGTGTCGGTGCTCTTCCCTACTACTTTCAATGTCCGGACTACGCTGTCTGAAGGCACGTCGGTAGCCCGCGGTGTCTTTGTATGTTTGGGCCAAGACTACCCTACAGTTACACACTCCGCTGACTTCCTGCCCAGATTGAAGCTGTTCTGACAGGTGAACTCGTCTTCACCATCTACATGTTGGCCAACGAGAAGCACAAAGCGACCTTCATGGCGCCGATTGGAATCGGCCTGACGATGTTCGTCGCCGAGATGGTGGGAGTGTATTACACCGGAGGCAGTCTGAATCCAGCGCGTTCCTTCGGCCCTTGCGTCATCTCAGGAGTGTGGGATCCGGAGCATTGGATATACTGTGAGTACCCTCTCTTGCCCTGTCTTTCTCTCCTTGCAATTGTTCTGGCTCTGACATCGTCCAGGGGTCGGTCCCTCAGCCGGCGCAGTTCTCGCCTTTGCCTTCTATCGCTTCATCAAGATGCTGGAGTACGAAATGGCCAATCCCGGCCAGGATACGGCGAGTCAAGAGGAGGCTGCGCAGGAGCAGGCAGATGCTACGCCGACGCCTAGGAAGGAGACTGTATGAATACGATGGACGATTGCAGCTGAATGCATCATGTAACGCTAATGATTGGTAATGGTATGCGGCGTCTCTCGGTGGCTGCGAGGGCGCAGATCTAAATGTATGTAGCCGTGATAATCTGTAAAAGGCACAGAAGGTTCTCGAAGAGCAATCATGTCCGTCTTTCATGAAGCCGTGTCGTTGCCGTGCACCGCTGTGGTCTCTGACCAGCCTTCATGCCGAAAGAACGTTGTAGCCTTGGATCGTCGTATAAATCTGTGTCTTCACTGCTATGCATGTGCTGTGATTAACATTTCGTACTGCGGAGGCCGAAAGTGCAGACTCGGTGTATGGCGAATGTGTGCCTGCGGAAAAGCTGCGTCTGTAATACGAAAGGCTGTTTTCGACGCTCCCATCGACAAGCCGAGAGACATTTCTCTCTGCCACCATACCCTACGCCAGCATCTCAGCCTACCTACAAGCCTCGCGGGGTTCCTCTCTACCTTCGGATGTGTTTTGTGCATTCGTTACAGGCACTCCATCATGGCACCCTCAGAGCAATTTCTCCGCCTCCTCCAGTCCGACAGACCACGATAGTCCTCTTCCTCTTCTTGGCCATCAATGAGTCAACACAGGATGAGCGGCTCGAGAGAGGAGGGCTAGTGCTAGGGTTGGAATACTGATAGCTTCGTCGCGAGCGAGACCACGCATGAAGAGCCTACGAAGGCGCTGCAGTCTCTTCAGTCAGCAACGTCTGCCTTTTGAGCGTGAGCCGAACCTGTGGCTCTGGGAGACGATTAGGAGAAAGGGCAAGAGGTAGTACAACGGCTGTCGTATAAGGACAGCTGCGGTTGACAACGAGAGTTTTCGCTCGGTCCTTTCATCTTGGCAGAGGGTTCAACAGCCGGAGTGATTGGAGTCGACCTGCTTGCGAGGTCTCCTACAGTACTCAGGCTGTATGGGCTCTGCGTTCCTCCCTGGAACCTAGTACCTAGGGAGTGGACATTGCCAGCCCGTCTTCTTCGATTCCGCGACTTTACGATTTAGCGAATTTCAGGTCCATTTCAGTTTTAACACACCGTACAACAACACGATTCATTGCCGTTGTGGCAAAACCGCAAGACATCAGAGCAGGGCAGCGTGGATATGTGTAAGGTTGCGAAAGACGTGAGCGAAAGACTACGCATTCAAGCGACGACGAAGGTTCGGCTGCGTCTGGAAAGAATAAAAGACCATGTCACTCGAAGTTCTCCCAAGCTGCTGTGGGCTCACAGCCAGAGTTTCCAGAGCTCGAATGTCTGGAACGCCATCCTGGAACAAGTCTGGTGTACGAGCAGTATACGAGAGACTACACCTCAAGTCCAGTGACTTGACGCGCCGAGCCGCTGCATGGTATCGTTCAAGAAAGCGTTCCGTTACATTCTTTCCTGGTATACCTGCATCCCAGGAGGTATTGAAAGCTCACAAGCATTCGGGTTGCCGAAATCATCTGGCGAATGGTACACTACGACGAACTATAGCAGGCTGCACTCAAAAATGTATTGCGGGAAGCAGATTCTTTCTTGTCCTCACAGCGGACAGTGGACCTCGAGCAGAAGACTAGAGCGGACACAGTAGCTAGGTCGAAGGCGACTTGCGCCTAGCTGTAATGTGATGGAGGATCATCCTTCATGCACCAATGCGACTGTCTGCCGCTTCTGCCGCTTTATGGACAGCTAGAGCAGGCTCTACGTCTCCAGTAACGTTGTCCCTGATCAGTATCCTGAACGTAGCCCCCCGAAAAGAGCAGGCTGGCATCTCTGGAAATTACTGATTTTGTGACCATCTTGGACTCGGAGTGCTTGTTCAGATACTGTACCACTCAGCACTAAATGATCGTCATTCGTGCCGCCAAAAAGGGAAACGCAGGATCGGCGAGTCGTGGTCTGGCATGTTCAATTCCGAGGCAGATAGCAGTCGCCTCGACTGGCGTGGAACAAATGTCCGGTGGTGCACAGGGTGCCGGCCAAGGATATCAATGGTGATCTCTCTAGTTGAGGCGCCATGTCACGGCGTAATGGCTCGCAATCCGCTTTCCAGAGGAGCCGGAGGTTGCCCTGGCGATTCGTCGTACTGATGCTGTCCGGTGGCATGTCAGAGCTTCGCCGGCAGTCCTGGAAGATTGCTCTTTTCCTCGAGCGTGGCTGCTCAGAGTACCTTCGAGGCTGATATGACATGGGATGATAGACGCTGGAGCCAGAGAATAGGTATGGTATCCAAGTCGACATCCGACATACGCGTTTTGTCCGGGACTGGGAACACACTTACTTCGTCACGGACGGTGACTGGATTCGAAAGTCTCCGCTGCCGATCAGATCTTCGTTGCTCACTTCGAAGCAGAAGGCGATCAGTCTGGCTCGGTAGCCACGCTGTCGGTGATCCTCGTCATGTCTGGCAGTCATTGGACGTTTGACTCGGTCTTTCGTCGTGATGCTATCTGTCTCTTTCTCGCTGCCGTCATGCAGCCTTCTCGTACGCTACGTGGTGCGGCGGTACTCAATATCAAATGGTGTCGTCGGAGTAGGGAGAGGGAGGCGGAAACAACGGAGCAAGGGGGATGATCCAGGAATGCGGCTGATTGTGCGGGCCAAGCTCGTCACTGGTCCGGCGGAGGCGACCTAGTTCAGGAAAAGCCTCTAGTCGTCCAAAGGCCTCCCGTTGGCTTCGTCCTCGTTCTCGTCCTTCACTCACTTGTCATCAGGCGTCGTGGCTCCTACCGTCGTCGTCTGTTGGGCAGCCAGGAAAGTCTCAGAGCGGTGCACTACACTCGTACGGCGACCAGGTCCACTTCGCGTTTAGATGCTAGGCTCTTACACCTTTCGCACTTTCTCTATCGTCGGCCGTGCGAATTGGTCTGCCTCTCAAATCTCGACTGCTGCTACTCATCTGCGCTGTCGATACTTGCGATGGCCGTTGCTGCGATGGCGGATCCTTGACGATGGTGGTGTTGTGTTGGTGTCCGGGTGCCTTGAACTGCAAAGCCAGGTTTGGCGATAATGGGATTGTAAGAGCAGCGAGGACCCAGAAATATAGTATAAAGCTTTGACCCTTCATTGGTGTACGATCCATTGCCACTGAGACCGTCTCCAGCACCGCACCGTCAGGTGCGGGACTAATGACGGGGCTTGAGCCGTGGCATGAACACATATTCAAGCTTCAACGCCTCCATCAGCGGCAGACATGCGAACATAGCACTACTACGAGACCACAGCAGCGCCCTGGAGTTGACCAAGCTCAATGCGTGGCCGCAATCGCAGTATATGGAGATAGGCACAAGCATTTGGAATCTCGATCTCTTCTTGGAATAGGTTTGGTGTTTAATTCTATGCCTGAGCATGACACATACTCTAGAGCAACGCTTGGACATACACAAAGGTCGAAGATGTGGTCATTGACTGCCAGTAATGGCGGAGATAGGTGATATGCCGTTGACGAGATCCAAGGACTCGAGTACGAGAACAATGGCATCGTCTTCGGACACAACATTCGACTTCGATATGCCAACGTTGTACTATCTCAAGCACCAAACTACCGGTATGCTGGAGCACAGAGGCGTCGTACTTCGCAGTCACATGGAAGTGACATATGCGATGAATTCACAGTGGAAGCTACGGATGGGCCTGCTATGCTCTTGCAAACATATCGTGACCCGAGGCCTGTCCCTTCCTTCGAGAATATCTCTAAGCTGCTCTTTGGCGCATCGACCTGACTTCGACTATTGGCGGTCTGACCATTCCTCGATAGATGTCGCCTAGCCCTCGGTACATCGTGGCATTGCCGGGATCGTGTTGATGTTTTCAGTGTCGGCTCTTGCTTCCACGTTCCTGCCCGTCCCATCGATCTCTTCTTGAGAGCCCGATTGTCTAAACTTCAATTCACTCGACATCTTTCTCTAGACTCTTCTGTGCTGTTGGTGAATGGAAGTGCGAGTGATCTGTCTTTCACGGTCCCTATGCTCCACTGTCACGCGCGGTGTCACCAGAAGAGCATGTGCGTGTAGGGCCTAGCTTTACTGGCCATGACTGCCTGATCTCGAACGCGCTCTCGAAACGAATCTTTTTCTACCACCGCCCTCCTCGGATACCAAACCGCGCACATACACCCACAGGGCCTACTCATACTCCTCTGGGCCCGCGCCTCGACCCTTACCTTCCCCTGCCACACCTTCGGCATATCCTCAGCACTCGTCCGTCGATATGGCATCGGGCACTCCGCAACACGACAGCTTCCCGACTTTCTCGGACGGCGATGTCAAGATCGTCGTGACTGGCGCTCGCCAGTATCAACTCCATTCTAGTGTGCTGCGGAACAACAGTCATGCCCTGGCCGAGCTACTGGACAGTGTCGACCCTGCACCTCTCACGAACAAGCTGGTCAAAAACGGCTTCAACATACGTTACAAGCTGATGCTTGTCAACGACACTGATCTCTCTTCCGATTTCGAGTACAAATTTGACGTAGTCGCCCTTGACGCCAACGGCCGACCCGTCAACGGCAACCCGCGCGGCGTTGGTCAGGACTTAGATGGAGCCAAGGTCATCTCGCCGCGTATCCTCGTGAGTAGCCACAGAGTCCGCTGTAATACCACATCTGACGGACAAGCAGGCGTTCCACACAGTCTTGGGAGCATTCTACAACCAATCTATCGATCTCGGCAATGCTCAGGACGATATCCTCACCGATCTCCTTCGGCCGGCTTTGGAAGTTACTACCGTGGCTGAATATCTTGAATGCGTAAGTTCGCTCTCCCTCCCGAAACAAAATCCCTGCGAGCCAGCCACCATCACTAAGTTCATGTCAGATCCATATCATCACTCCACCAATCGAGGCCACCCTCCTTGCAACTGGCCAAAATCTCTATCGTGGAATCAGCTCTGGCCCATACAGTTGGTTGGAATTCGCCTACCGTGTGAGATCCAAAGCCATCTTCAAGGAGGCACTCATTCACGCCGCTGGCCAATATCAGACAGAAGAAGGCGCCAAGAGTGTCAAAGCCTGCACAATACCTGAACTCGTCGATGTAGTGGAGCGCAAAGGCGAATTCATCAAGGCTGGTGTCATCAATGCCGAGCGACATCTGGCATCCTACTATCCCAGCATCCTCATGCGAGAGTCCACCGTCGGCCGTGTTGATCGTGACAATATCGGTCGCGCGAACTACGCTAACGACATCATGATGTGGATTGCGCTGACCATCTTTCGGCATTGGTGCTGCGACATGATGGCCTCAGACAACACCCACAACGCTGCAGACATGGGCTTCAAATTCTTGCAGGCCATCACGCAGGGTGGAAATACTTATATGTCCAAGGCAACGCTCCAGCAGCAATTCCACTCCCGCTTTCCCATGAGCCCAAAGGGAATGGCCTGCATCGAGCATCGTCTGGCAGAGATCAAGGATGTCGTAAAGCAGTGGTCTGAGGTGAGTCTGTCCTTCCAGAATCCGTCCAGCGTGAGCACTAACATATCTCTAGCCACTCATGCGCCCCAGCTGCGCCCTTGATGTACGCAAGTATCCTGTCGACTACTTCACGTGTGTGAACGTCCTGAGCACGGACTTCCCTTGGATTGTGAACGGTCCCCATGATAGGCATGAGGATCACGCAGACACCGACGAAGCTAGCGACCAAGATGCCTACTCTTCGAGCGACGAAGACATGGACGGCGGCGTTCGGCTCGACCGAGGCTATGAGGACGTGACTCGCACTTCTGTTCCCGACGTTCCTGGATTGTCCTACGACGCTTCGTTCAATCGCAGCATCGATCATCTTGGTGACGGAGACCTCGAGGACGATACCGCTTATCCGGACGTTGAAGATCCTGACGATGCCCGCATGTCCATCGCCCACACTCTCGCCCATGTCCGCACAGAACATCCCGAGCTTCACGTTGGCCGCCGTCGTGACAACGCATCCTTCGAAGATGGCGTTGGCGGCGATACCGAGCCCGAGCTCGATCAGTCCTATCACGAGCCCTTCATCCAACAAGCACGAGCACGCAACGCTGAGCGCCTTGCCGTCAGCAGCGAAGGTAGCGATGAGGCCATGCACGAGTGGATCGATCGCGATGTTGCGAATGCCCGCCGTGAGGCATTTGGTGCAGCACGCCGTGCCATAACTCCTCGTATTGCACGCAATCGCGGGCGCACCCTGACCCGTGATTGAGATGTCCGACCTGGACTTCAGCAGTGCCATGCATCAGGCTGACCCTCAGCTCCAAGGAGCAAGTTAACCTACCGCACAGCATCTCGGAGCAATCACATCATGTACTCAACGAGGAGCAAAGACCCGATGCTAGAGTACGAACTGTCCTGAAGAACAAGACGGAAAGAAAGCGATTGCGGTCTGTCAGATAGCTAGGTGTGCGTAAAAGGAACGCAGCGTACCTGCTCTCGCCTACACTGAGGCTTTGCTGTATGAACGCTTCAAAATTCGCACCTGCAGACTACCTTCGGTATTTTGTTCCCTACTCACAGTTCTTAGGAAGTTCACCTCTTTCTGTGCATACCTGCCAACAAGATCTTACCATGTTGCTGCGTCAATCAGGTTGAACAACTTGGCACGCGGTCTTTAAGCGCCCGTCGTGGATTTTCGCTGCTTGCCTGGTTGAACTGACGAAAGTATTGCAGGTCTATAGACTGCGGATGTAGAGTAATGATATAGTAGAGAGTCGGCGGCCGGAGGAACGGAAGGAGGACTGATGTCGTTGTCACGTGGATGACTTCCAAGCTCTCGCTATACTTGTCTTCTCTCGCCTCACTGCACTCCGGTATACCTTCTTGGATGTTCGCGGCGTTTCTCACCTCTACGGCGCTTTAATCACGGTAGTGGAGACTAGATCAACGCCTCCTATGCACGCCATCTGGGGCACATTACCCCAGCTCACCCCAGCATCAAACCATGCGGGATGCATCCTTCGCGCGACTTCTCCCCGCTTTGTGTCGTATGGAACATCGCACCATCGCGGTTCCTCTCGGGTATTGGTACGGACGGCCTCCTGCTGGCCCTTGTCTGCCTGCAATCGCCGCTCGCTCGTAGATCGTGCCGTGCGAGTGGAGAAGTAATGACCATGTGGCCGTGGCAATCCTCGATTGGGTATCCCGTCCTCTCTGGCCCGATGGTTCTTATTCCACCCAAGACATGAGTAAATTCTTATACTGCCCTCGCCGCGCCCTCAATTCTCCGTCGCATCCAGTGATAAGCTTGGCGCCATGAAGAAGTTCTACGGCCTGAAGGGCACACAGCTCAACATCGCCATTGCGGTGGTGGCTGGCGTGGACTTTGCTCTGTTCGGCTATGACCAAGTAAGTGTCATTAGATGAGAGTCTTGCAGAATAGCGTTCTGACACCGGTCTATAGGGTGTCATGGGTGGGCTTTTGACCCTCAAATCCTTTCTCAAAGTGTTCCCAGAGATTGATGTCAACCAACCGCCACAGGGTGTGAGCGCGTCGCAAGCAAGCAATGTCCAAGGTATCACAGTCGGCGGCTATACTCTGGGATGTTTCTTTGGAGCCGTGGCAACGATCTGGCTCGGCAATATCCTTGGACGTAAACGCACCATCTTGGTCGGCAGCATCATCATGGTTGTTGGCGCAGCTATCCAATGTTCTTCGTACAGCCTGGGCCAACTGATCGCCAGCAGACTAGTCACAGGCTTTGGGAATGGCATGAATACGTCGACAGTACCAACATGGCAATCGGAGACGTCCAAGTCACATCGACGCGGCCAAATGGTAATGATTGAGGGATCGCTCATTGTCTTTGGTGTCATGCTTAGTTACTGGCTTGACCTTGGATTCTCATTTCTTGAGCCATCATCAATTGCATGGAGATTTCCGATCGCATTCCAGATCGTTTTGGCGCTATTCGTCGTTTGCCTGATCCCAGGGCTACCAGAGTCACCCAGATGGCTCATCTTGAAGGGCAGAGAAGAGGCTGCTCTTGAGGTCTTGTGTGCTCTCAACGATACTACAGAAGACGATCCTAACATCCAGGACGAATTTAAAGCGGTCAAAGATACAGTGTTCGAGATGGCACAAGGATCATTCAAGGACGCCTTCAAGATCAACAGGAATCGGAATTTGCACCGCACCATTCTTGCATACGTCAACCAGATGTTTCAACAGATCTCGGGTATCAACATCATCACCTACTACGCCGCCACAATCTTCGAGAACAACATCGGGCTATCGCCGTTTCTGAGCAGGCTCCTCGCTGCACTCAACGGCACAGAGTACTTCATGGCGTCGTGGGTCGCCATTTTCACGATCGAACGATTCGGTCGCAGAGCATTAATGCTCTTCGGCGCTGCTGGACAGGCCGCATCCATGGCAATCTTAGCAGGAACGACCTCAGTACCGACAACGGATCCTCGCAGCCATGTCCTTGGAATCGTCGCAGCTGTCTTCCTCTTTGTCTTCAACAGTTTCTTCGCCATTGGCTGGCTCGGCATGACCTGGCTCTATCCCGCAGAGATCACACCTCTCGACATCCGTGCGCCAGCTAACGCCATCTCCACAACCGCAAATTGGATTTTCAACTTCATGGTAGTCATGGTGACACCTGTCGCATTCTCGTCAATCGGATACCAAACCTATGTCGTATTTGCGGTCATCAACGCTTTCATGGTGCCGTGCGTCTACTTCTTCTTCCCAGAACCAGCATATCGGAGCTTGGAGGAAATGGATGCTATCTTCCACCAAGCCCGCGGACTCAAGGGTATCTTTTCCGTTGTCAAGATCGCGAACACGATGCCACGCCGTTACGGAAAGAAGGGAGAGCTGCTTATTGCTTATGACGAGACGGAGGAGGCAAGAGACGTCCAGCGGAGGAGGAGTTCCGTGGTGGCCGGGGAGAAATCGGACAGTCGTGGTGTTGGGTCTGAGAGGAGAGATGTTGGTGATGATAAGGCAGGATGGTGAGACTGAGAGAAGGGAGGGATCGATGCTGAAGGGTGCTGATTGTGAGGAGGCGGCGCGGTAAGATTGAGATATCTCTGTGGCAATTTCCATGTGATTGCCAAGCCTTCTAGCCACACTTCACCATTCTTATCACGTCTTTCGTCTCCTTCTCGACTTCTAAATTTCGAGATCTCACTCACAGGTAGTATGGCGCTCTCAACTGAAGGCGATGGGTTCCGTCCCGTGAGTGCATCATGAAGACCATAATGTCTGCCAAGCACTTGTACGACCATCCACAGTGTGCGGACGCCACCATCAAGTATAGCGGGCATTAACGTCGTGCGCAGACAGTCGTACTCGCCTACGCTTCCAAATATTCTGAAGTGATATCCGAGCAAGGCATCAAGGTGAACTTTGGGCGAATGCTCTCGTGGGTGTGCACTAAGGTGAAGCGGTGAGTGTCGACTTACGCGTAGATCGTCCAAAAACAGTCGAAGCCAGGATCGCCTGGTAACGAAGACGAAGAAGACGACGACAACAACGACAGCACGAGTAGTGAACTCACCAAGAGACAAGCGTGGAAAGAGAGTGGCATCACACAGCACATCTCACGTTGCATACTCTTTATTAAAAGTCCTTCCGATGACCATCCTCCTGATCTCACTTGTCCCGGCCCCGATCTCATAAAGTTTCGCATCCCTCATAATCCGTCCAGCGGCGATCTCATTCATATATCCCATGCCACCCAAGCACTGAATCGCATCCATCCCACACTCCGTTGCCCTTTCGGCAGCATACAGGATGGCGCCCGCACAATCCTGCGTTCTAATTTCCGGCGCCTCGAAGCTCTCGTCTATCGCTCGAGCGACGGAGTATGTGAAAGCGGAAGAGGCGCGGTACTTGGTGTACATGTCTGCAAGCTTGCCCTGAATAAATTGGTTGTGAGCGAGGGGGATACCGAACTGTTTCCGCTCGTGGACGTATGGGAGGGTGACGTCCAGAGCAGCTTTCATTAGGCCTAGAGGGCCGGCGGAGAGGACCAGACGCTCAAGATCGAGACCTTCCATGAGTACCTTGACGCCACGATTCAGAGGTCCGAGAATGGCGGAATCTGGTACGAAGACGTTGTCGAAGAGGAGTTCGCCAGTATTTGACCCTCGCATCCCGAGCTTGTCGAGTTTTCTTGCGACACTAAAGCCAGGTGTGGAGGTATCTACCAGGAACGCGGTTATACCTTTACTCGCAGCTTCAGGCTCGGATTTGGCGTATACAATGACTATATGCGCGTCTGGGCCGTTGGTGATCCACATCTTCGTGCCGTTGAGGTGATACCCGCCATCTACTTTTTTGGCCGTCATTTTCATGCTCACCACGTCACTCCCTGCAGTATGTTCCGACATGGCCAGTGATCCAATCTTTTCTCCAGACAATAAGCCGGGCAGCCATTGCTCTTTTTGTTCGGCCGTCCCATGCAGCTGAAACTGATTCACACAAAGCTGCGAATGTGCCGCGTACGACAAGCCAATGCTTCCAGACGCCCTACTCAGCTCTTCTAGCACAACACAATGCGCCTGATATCCCATTGCGAGACCGCCATACTCCTCGTCAGCAGTTATGCCGAGAAAGCCAGCTTCACCCAGCTTCTTCCACATGTCCATGGGGAATTCATTGCCATGGTCAGTAGCTTGAGCTACATCCTGCGATACCTCGCGTCTGCAGAATTCGATCGTTCTTTCTCGTAATTCTTCTAGTTCGCTTTGTGCTGGAGGTTGGAAGTTCTTGGGGTGTTTCTGTGTGGAAGCGTAGCGTGACCATTGTGATGTGAGGAAAGGCTTGGATTTTTGGTTGATGCAAGACTTGAACGCTGAGCATTGCAGCACCGCCGCTCGACAGGGGGATATGGGAGGCATTGCGACAATATCAGCCAAGGGAACAGAGAACGGGAAGCCAGAAAGGAAGACGCTGGTGTCGCGGGGAAATGGAGACTGAGGTGGAGTGGAATCTGGGGAGAGGTGCCCCACAAAGCCGACGATAGCCGTTCACTTCGACTTCATCGAAGCGCGTGTGAGGAAATACAGTAATGCGTCCTTCTCTGCCGCGTGTGCATTGGCCTTGGCTGTGAATATAGGCGTCGAGATCGGCCCTGGCAGAATGTGAGACGACCACCAATACTGCCATAGTACTCCATGGCCTTCATCACTCCTTTCCGTTGCTTCGCGCAAGCTCTCCACCACATCCCACGCCAAAGAGCCATACCGCAGCGATGCCTCCAACAGCGGCGACGAGTAGCAACGTATACAAGTCCCCATCAGGCGGCACAAATCTCCATATTACAGACGGCAGTAGACAGGAACAGCAAGGGCTTCAAGGAGAATGAGGCGGCTATGTCAGAATACCTTGCTAGGCTCACAACTCTTCATGAGACGGCAGCCAAGGGAGGTCCAGAGAAAGCGAGGAAGAAACATGTCGAGCGTGGGAAGCTCCTGGTTCGAGATCGTATCACGGCTTTGACGGATCCGGGGACAAATTTCTTGGAGCTGAGTGCATTAGCTGGACACGACATGTATCCTGGGGAAGACGTGCCGGCCGGCGGGATCGTGACCGGTATAGGCACGGTAGAGGGAGTGATGTGTATGATAGTAGCCAACGACAGCACGTATGTTCTCGCAATGCGTGCTATATCTGCTCGAACGACAGGTACTGACTACTCTCGAGTGTGAAAGGCGGCTCCTATTTCCCTATTACTGTAAAGAAACACCTTCGAGCGCAAGAGATAGCACAGCAAAATCGCCTGCCTTGCATATACATGGTAGATTCAGGCGGCGCCAATTTGCCCAAACAAGCAGATGTCTTTCCCGACAGAGACCACTTCGGCCGCATCTTCTTCAATCAAGCCAACATGAGCAGCCAAGGAATATCCCAAATCAGCGTCGTGATGGGCTCATGCACCGCCGGCGGTGCCTACGTCCCCAGCATGAGCGACGAAAGTATCATTGTCCAAGAACAAGGCACCATCTTCCTCGCTGGCCCTCCTTTAGTCAAAGCCGCCACAGGTGAAGAAGTCAGCGCTGAAGACCTAGGCGGTGGTAAACTACACTCCGAAGTTTCGGGTGTGACAGACTATCTCGCCGTCGACGACACCCACGCCCTCATCCTCGCCCGTCGTTGCATATCCAACCTCAACTTTCCCAAAACCTCTCCGCCCACCAATTTCGCTGAACCTCTCTATCCCCTTGAAGACCTCAACGGCATAGTCGGCACCAACCTCAAGCAAAACATCAATATGCACGAAGTAATAGCGCGTATAGTCGATGGCTCGCACTTTTCCGAATTCAAACCATCTTACGGCACCACCCTGCTCACGGGCTTCGCCACCATTCACGGTCACCCCGTAGGCATCATCGCCAACAACGGCATCCTGTTCTCAGAGAGCTCGCTGAAAGGCGCACATTTCATCCAGCTTTGCTGTCAGCGCAACATCCCTCTCGTCTTCCTGCAGAACATATCCGGCTTCATGGTTGGCCAAGACGCCGAGAGGGGCGGGATAGCCAAGAACGGCGCGAAGCTCGTCACGGCTGTAGCTTGCGCCAGTGTGCCGAAATTCACGGTCCTGGTAGGTTCATCTGCGGGAGCTGGCAATTACGGAATGTGTGGACGGGCTTATAGTCCACGGTTCTTGTGGAGTTGGCCCTCGACGAAGACGAGTGTTATGGGTGCGGAGCAGCTGTCGAGCGTCATGGAAGCAGTGGGCAAAAAAGTGGACCCGGAGTTGAAGGCGAGAATCGAGAGGGAGAGTGAAGTTACATTTGGGACGGCAAGGTTGTGGGATGATGGGGTAATTCCTCCTTCCCACACGAGGCGTGTGCTGGCGATGGGACTGCAAGCTGCAACGACGGGGAGTGTGGAGCCCAAAAAGACACGCTTCGGCGTATTCAGGATGTAGAAACAATAGAACCCGAGAACACTGTAGCGGTCGAAGTGGGTTCGACCTTTGAGCTCCAGTCCATGATGGCATAGTATACCACCACGGGGAGAGGTGGTCCATTGCAGCCCATGCTCAGGATCTGATCGCTGCTAAGGAAGCCAGGTTCAAGACGGCATATCTATCCTTCACTTTGAGTCGGCAGCTCTTCAGCGAGCTCAGATCTGGGTATATATACATACATTCAGGCATGAAATCTCATCAGTAGCTTGGTATACATTTGGAACCACTGCTTACTCGCCAAAACCACCCTCACTGAGCAACCCTCAGTTCGAGCCGGGAGCTTATAAATAGTCGCGAGGATTAAATTAGGCAACCCCAGTCCTAAGCGGTAGCCAAAGATACCCACAGTGGCACGTTCTTGATAGAAACTCGTTGATGAAATGTATTTTTGCTTTTTTAATTCGACTTCCAAGGCGACGTTCTTTTTTCCTTTTTTGTCATTTGGCCCCACGCTTCCCGACATCATAGACTGTACGCATAGAAGTCATAAGCTCCAATCGCATTCATGCGGCATTGTAGAGTAATATACAAGGCGCGTCTAGTTTCATGGTTCTTCTTTCATACCAGAGCTCGACTGTCAAAGCTCGGGAATGTGGTAGGCCGTTCAACACCTGCATAGCCTACATGACTACGTATTCTGCAGGTGATAGGTCTTCGGTCTAATCAAGCTGTCTCGTCTCATGCGTGATGTTTCGTTGCCCATGCAGTCCATCACTGCCCCTTGTGGCCAGCCGATCTATGCTGCAATCTAGACTGGGCATGCTACTCTCCAACCTTGGTCTTCAGCTGCGCGACTTCTGACGTAAGTTGCTTGATCTGCTCTCCTTGTGCTTGCAGCATGCCTCGGATCTCGTGAAGCACATCCCTCAGACCACCAGCTGCAGAAGCTGGGGATGGCGTAGTTCCATTAGCTGGAGATGAAGTAGCCGATGGAGCGGGTTCCGCCAGACTCTTAGGCTCGGGTACGGAAGCCGTTACTGGAGAGGACATGACTTTTGCCTCTTGTCGCTCTACAGTTTTTGATGCAGGTGCAGTGGGACTCGTCACTTTGGCTTCCTGGCGGGCGGCGGCCACCGATGGTCGCTCGACTGGCTTCTGAATCTCCTCGAAGTCATCTTCATCGTCGTTTTGGTTATCTTGGTCGTCCTTGTCGGCGAATCTATCGGCCATATTGGACATTGATTTCTGATTAGCCTTCATGCTTGGCATTTCTCTGGCCGCAGCTGGAGTGGGGGTCTGAACAGCAGCGGGAGGCTCGACAGGCTTCGGCGCGGCTTTGGGCGTAGGGGCAGGCTCTGGAGCGGGTGCTGACATGGTAGTGGTGGGTTTCGGTGCTTCTGAAGCAGCCACTATCTGCGGTTCCTTGCCATCGTAGACATCTTCCATCGAGAGCTTTGGCGGAAGTGCAGTCTTTCCGCCAAACCACTCTGTGCTGGACACTGCTGGCTCTGTACCCACTGCTGGCGGGTATATGTCGTCCTGGAATGTTTCTGCCCGTCGAGGCACAATGAACGACAGCTGCTCGATATAGGCATCGTCAACAGACTTGTATGCCCGCATGACTTCGTTCTCGTGCGTGTTTACGCCTCTCTTGGGCAAGAATGCTATTCCTCGCTGAGGATTTGCCGATCGATACTCCGACAAATACTCAAATTTGTCGTTCTGGTATTCATAGTATCGGATGTTGCCATCCCCCTTGCCTGCAAGGTACAGCATCTGACATCCGTCGTCCCAGAAAGGCATGCAAACACCAGATCCAGAGTCCAATGGAATGAAGCCGCCGATGGGCTCGGTAGGATTGCGTGTGTCCCATAGAGCAAGTTGCCTCTCACTCATCTTCGAAAAGCCGGTTGTCGCCACGCGGTCGTGGTCGCCCATCCAAGTAACCCTGCTAATTTTTGCGCCACCATGGCCTGGCACTTCGTGAGCAGGCTTTTCCTGGCGGACATCCCAAAAGCGTAGCTTCTTGTCTCGAGACGTAGTGACTAGGGTGCTGCCATCTGCGCTCCATGACAAGGAGGTGAAGATATCGTTTCCCTTTAGCGTCAACTTGGACTTGCCGTTCTCCAGGTCCCAAATCTTGACTGTGTAGTCACCGGAGGACGAAGCCAAGACGTTCTCCGCGGCAGGATTGAAGAGCACGTGCCCGACCTTACTGCACACTGTTAGTCGCCAGCGCACGCTCGCTTGCCTATTATGTATATCCTACCGAGAGTGACCGCTGAGCTTCCCAACTGGCTTGACATCTTCCGGTTCGTCTGCGTCCGTCCGTAGAGTAAAGTTCTCTGGAACCTGCCACAAGAAGACCTTACCGTCATCGGAGGCAGAAGCGATGATTGAGTCGTCAAAAGGACTCCAATCGGTGTCCAACACAACGGCAGTGTGTCCTCTGAACAATGGGAGAGCCTCTGGCAGCTTTCCTCGCTCTTCTAAAGGTATAACGGCAAATGCGCCTCCTCCACCCGACTCCCAATTGACGGCAATGTATTTGGGGTTGGCCTTGATCAGCTGCGTGTCCCAGGCATTCTTGGAGATGCGCAAGTTATCGTAGCATTGCTCCCGCTTCGAGGTCTGGCCGAACACGTGCCCTGTCGGTACTGTCAACAGCGTGTTTCTCGTTTCAACGGCGGCTCTGGTGCGGGCTCACGGTACTTGGACGCTCGCACGAATCTGCCAGCCATTGGAGGTGGAAGGTAAGAATGGAGATCAGACGCTTGGGGAAGGACAGGATGGAGAAGTGGTGGAGTCCGCGGCGTGCGGGTTGACGTTCAGCAGGAGGAGGGCAGAGACAATAGTACAAGAATAGTGTCAGCAATGTAGGAAGCTGGCTTCTATGTCGTGTGCAGCAATGCACTCCAACCGAGCTTCAGCCTGAGGCATCATCTTCACATCAGCCGTTGCTAAGGCCGCCGCCGCCGCCGCCCACCTTATCAAATCCTGACTTCTCTTCCTCAATCGACATCATCGTCAGCTGAATCACACTGGGCACGGCACCGTCTGCCGGCATCGCAATGAATGCTACTGTCCCATGACACAATTACTCCACTCTGTAGTACGACATCACGGCGACAGTTGCGGGGAAACAAGAGCCCTGTCATACCATGTCCAAACAAGGCACAGCTGCAAGGCAAGCAAGATAGGCCGAAGCAACCACGCATTTAACCTGGCTTCCATCGTATCGGCACGGCGTCATGCAGGTACAAGTAGATGTATATATGTCTGCGTCGATAAAGCTGTTCCTTTTCCCACCGCATGCCGAAGTGATGCTTCATCTAGCGTTTCTTGCTGGGCTCGTGCCTTGGGCGCACTGTCACGGCGGCCTGGTCATCAATCCCAAGAATGCTGACAACCAGGAAACCAAAACTGCGGACTCCGTTCCAATAGACATATCCAGTCTGGTCAACAATAGAGCATTTGCTATGTCGCCTGGCGATGCCGATTTTGACGGTCTTCACTCCGGTTATCCAGCGCAATATCTCCCAGAAAGCAATCTCACCTACTCAGGCGTCAAGTATATCTTCCCGCAATACAAAACAGCTGGTAACGACAACGTTCTAGCTCAAGGTCAAACGTTGAAGGTGCCCCAAGGGAAATACTTCAGCATTCGCATGCTAGCTGCTGCCGAGTCAGCCATTGCTACTGGCACAGTCAACGCCACTTACTCCGACAACTCAACGACTTCGGGACAGACTTTGGTTGATCCCTTCTGGGCTTGGCCATACCCGTATGGCGGAGATATCATTTTTCCATATTACCTCGCCAACACTTCTATAGACTATAACAGATCGATGGTATGAAGGGCAATATTTGCAGGAATTCGCCAATTCGCTGACGGCCAATCGTTGATCCACAGATCTTCCAAACCATAAATTCGCTCGATCCTACCAAAGACGTTGTAAGCATCCAACTACCTAACGTCACAGAGGGTGCGAGCAGCGGCGTAGGCGGCGCTGTAGAGAGCACTCGACTACATATCTTCGCTGTCACTTTGGTCCCTGCTTCTGGCTCTGGAATTGCATTGAAGACTCAGCACGCCCGCTCCACCAATATGTGGCTCGAGGGTTCGAACAAGACGCAGATCGTTGAGGTCATGGTCGATAACGTGGGCAGCCAATGGGTGCTGGCAAATGACAGCGTCCAGGTAACAGTCTCTGCGCCAGGTCTGGTCACCGTAAAGCCCGCTGTGATCAATCGTCTTCGTCCAGGTGACAGAGCTATCGTTCAGGTCGGCGTCATCAATGCCAACGGCACAGCTGCTGGGAGTCGCGGTCAGGCTTCGGTCAGTGTCGGCGGAATTGGTGTGCAGACTAACTCGAGTTTCGACGCCACTTTTGGCATACCTTCCTATGAAGCAAGCTATGACAGTATCTACGCTCACGAAAGCCCACCCTGGTACACCGGTGGCAAGTTCGGTATCTTCGTCCATTGGGGCGTGTACGCGGTGCCTGGCTGGGGCAACATCGGTGACAAAGGTATATCAATTCCACCAGTGTTGTGCATTTACATTAGGCTCATGTTGTCACAGAGCAATACGCTGAATGGTATTGGTGGTACATGAACACGGGTTATAACGGGAGTAAGGGCAACTTCTATGAGTACCACCTCGATACATACGGGCCCAGTGTCGTTTACGACGACTTCATCCAGAATTTCACCACTTCCAACTACGATCCCAAGGAGTGGGTCGATCTGTTTGCCAATGCTGGAGCAAACTACTTCGTCCTCACATCCAAACACCACGACGGCTATGCTCTCTTCGATATCCCGGATAAAATAACGAAACGTACCAGTGTAGCTCAGTTTCCACACAAGAATCTGGTCCAGATGCTATTTGACGCTGCAGACGAATACCAACCATCTCTCCACAAGGCAACGTATTTCAGCACCCCTGAGTGGTTCCATCCCGACTATAAGGCCCTTGGCTTTGGCGACTGGCCTGGCGGTAATGCTACTAATCCGTACACCAACGAAACGTTACCATACACAGGCTATGTTCCCATCGACGATTTCGTAGCCGATCTCATGCTGCCGGAAATGCAGATTCTGGCTGAAATGGGCACCGAGATAATGTGGTGTGATATTGGCGGACCCAACCTTACGGCGGAGTTCGGCGCAAAGTATTTCAACGACATGGCTGACAAAGGCAAGCAAGTCTTGCTCAATAATCGCTGCGGTCTGCCTGGAGACTTCGACACGCCAGAATACGCGAGCTATGCTGGCGTACAGATCCGCAAATGGGAGTCCAATCTAGGAATGGATCCACATTCGTATGGCTACAATCGCGCGACGTCTGCGTCCTCATATCTGCAGCCTGGCGAGATCGTGGCTTCGCTGATTGATATTGTCAGTAAGAACGGGAATTTTCTTTTGGACGTCGGCCCGCAAGCCGACGGAACGATCGTCGAAGCAGAAAAGGCCAATCTCCTAGCTGCTGGAACCTGGATTCGTTCTCATGCCAAAGCCATTTTCAACACGACCTACTGGTTCATCACGCCTTCTGAGGGAGACAATATCCGTTTCACGCAGACTATGGACGCCTTCTACATTTTGACTCTGGCAAAGCCGAATGCTACGCTAGTACTGGATAGCCCAGTGCCATATGTAGATGGGGATGAGATCACGGTTGTGGGCGGAAATATGAGCGGAACGGTCGTGCCTTCGGAGTTGTTGAGCAATGGCAGCCTGCAGTTGACGGTCACTGAAGCGGTGCAGAGTGCTGACCAGTGGAGTTGGGTCTTCAAGATCTCGTATGGTGGTGCCGAAGCTAATGCCACTTCGACTGCGGATGGTACCGCGCCTGGATACTCAGCCACAGGAGCGCCGATACCACAGCAAACCACGAGTCAAGCGAGCAAAGTGACGTTGGGCACATTCGTGGCTTTATTGATGCAGGCGATTGTTATGGTGTTGTTTGGATGAGGCCAGGAGAGGGGATGGGAGGAGTCATACAGCTTATGAGTCAATTAATCATTACAGGCTTTACGTATGTACACTCTTCTTTCTATGCTGTCTCAATGACTACTGTACAACGGCAATTCATGCATTCATGTCCTTAGTTCGGCAAATATATATGGGAACAGAACAACGCAAGCCTTGTAGAAGACACCGACACTCGACACAGCCCGCAGGGGTATCGACAAAAGGCCTGCACTCGTGATGTATATCCAGATGGAGTACAGCGCGACAGCAAAGAAGTGGTAGAAGAGTACAAATGGCTGTCGGATGATGCCGCCAAGCAGACCGACGGGACCATCGACGCAGTTGCCGCCTAGCTTGAAGTATTGAAAGCATCCCATTTGTAGCGCTTTGAGCTGAGCGTCGTCCGCTGCGAACAGGGAATAGAGCGCTTGGGCAAGGATGTTTATGACGGATGTGAGGCCTTTTCGTCTCCAGTGGAACGTACGCATCTGTCTTAAGACCAGCTTGGTGTCGTCCAGGGATGGGACGTTCTCGGGTGATAGGAGCTCGGAAAGGAGGACAACGTCGTTGAAGGCCACGGTCATTCCGCCACCAGTGAGTGGGTGGCGCATGTTCATCGCATCGCCGAGAACCACTAGGCCAGCCGCTTTATTGGTCGTTGCAGGTAGCCATGAGTTCGGCATTGAGCGAAGCCTGTCGCGTTCGATTGCGGCTTTGAAGGAAGGCTGAACTCTCTTGGGCAAGGTGGGCAAGACAACGTTCTGAAGATGTCCTTTAACGCCGCCATTCTTGACCGAGGCTGAAGCTAAATTCTCCGGAACATCAATAAGTGCTCTCGTTTCGTGTGTGCCAATCTGGTAAAGGAGGATTGGAGCGCCGTTGCCGATAACCACATGGCCATGATTCGGCATAGGGAGATCGCTGTCGATGAGTTCGAGTCCCCAAAACTTTGACTTGGCGATTGGAGTATCTTTGCGGAACTCCTTGCGAAATTTGCTTGCATAGCCGTCTGCGATCATTGTCAAGCTGCCGAAGAAAGAATCCTGGTCGCCGTTTCTGGTCGCCTCAACTCCCATGATCTGGTCAGTGAAAGTACACCTGATCAGGTCTGTCGCAGTCGCCTCTACCACCATGACGTTTGGGTTTGACATCGCCTTTTGTCGTAGCTTTGAGATGAAGCGTCCATGGTGGAACGACCGTCCCTCAGGCCGTTTTCTCTTAGTTCCACGCATTTCGTCGGTATGGCTCTTCTCAGCTGGCTCTGATATTCCTTCCCTCGCATTCTCCGGGTATGCCACGCGCACCTCTTCACCATGATATATCACGTCGTAGCCGTACACTCTGATGGCATCAATGCCCTCCAGACAATCCCTCATTCCGAGCTTTTCCAGCGCCTGTACACCCCCTGGCTGTAACAACTCTCCTACAATCCGATCTGGCTCTTTTAATGATTTCTCCAGTAATATTACGCTTCGTCCCTGGTTTCCAAGTGCCCACGCGACGGCACATCCAAAGATTCCTGCGCCAACAATGACGACATCGGCTTCGTGGTGCATTTTGCGCATCTTCTCTGCGTGATGGCGGAGCGCTGGTCGCGCAGTAGTTGGTGGTGAAGCGACCGACATGGTTGGTATATAACCCAGAACGTCACGACCAATTGACGGCGAGGCAATGGTACAATGGCGTGATAAAGTGGTGGTTTTCGTTCTCTGCTCGGAGAAGTCTATGATACATGTGATGTTCGCTCGTACGATATCATTACAGGACCCTGGAACTTTTTGTGTCTCCCGATCGGGCTCGCCACCCTTGCAGTAGCGCGTGAAGCTAATCTCTACGGCCCTGACTTCACTTCACTTTCGCATGGAGAGCTTCAAGGCACAGTCAGACAGCGCACACCATTCCGCGCGACACTGCGTCGTCAGGACTGCGATGCACGCGCTTCTCAAGTACGGCGATGGTCTCTAGACTTGCTGATGGCGTCACGCACCTTCAGATTGGAGAAATCGGATAAGTGGAAAGGGACTGCTGGAGATCACTCGAGTCAACTCTACAGAATGAGGAAGGCTGGGCACGTGAAGAGAACTCTGTTTGCAAGCCACCACGATGTCGGACTCTAAGGCTCCAGCGCCAGCACAAGGCCAGAAACTGATTCCCCCCTCTTGCACATACGGTAACGGCCCCCAAAGGAGTCGCCGATGTCACCCTGCCCTGATGGCTGTGCCATCCGGCTGATCACGTCCTGGCTAGCGGCATTAGGGAGACCGAAGCCTCGACCTGGCAAGCTGCAGTGTTAGCAACGAAGTCTAAGATGGCAAACGTGGATGAGAAGACTTACCCTTGGCCAAGCTCGACCGCGCTGTGAAGATTGTTTGTAGGCCGCTCAAACCTTTCCTTCCACGAGCTCCACCTGGATGCCGCCCTCGGTGCACGTCGACGAAGCCGGCGCGCCCGAGGCCCAGGGAGCTCTCAGAGGCCCAACGACAGGGAGTCCAGGGCTTCCGACCTATCACATCGCACGTCAGCGTTGAAGTCGGGGATGCTGATGGTGTGGACCTTGACTTACCCTTTCGCCGGCTTCAACCCGCTGTGAGATCGTTCGCCGGGGCGCTCAAACCCATTGGGCGGAACACCACCGGTGTATTCGCTCGAAGGCGAGGTGGGTCATAGGCGATGAGGAGGACAGACGTGCGCCAGGACTCGGGCCTGCAGGAGGCCCTCGAATGACGCCAGCTAGTGCGCCCACTGGTGAAGTCGCCGGCGCGAGGTGGGATGCCATGTCGAAAACGAGTGGAGGATGTTGATGAAAGGAAGAAGGAAGTTTGGCGAGAAGCGGCGAGTTTTGAAGAAATCGAGTGGGCCGTTCTCAGTGCCAAGCCAAAGCCGCGGACTCGAAGGGGCATATTGAGCAGCCAGACAAGACTTATGTGCCACGGAATCAGGAAGTTGTGAGTAGTCCAACACGCTTTTTGGCTACTGTGAGACTGGGAGATCAGAAAACACGGCTCGTTCTCGAAAATGGTTCTGCAGGAGCTTCCGAGCGTGAAAGTGAATGCAGCCGGCCCACTCCACCCTTCGTTGCTGCCTGCCGACAATAGCTACGCGACTAGTAATGAACACAATGAGCGCATTCACGGGATCTGAGCGGCCGCGAGGGAGAGGAAGGCCGTTCGGATCTGGAATCTACTGCCCCATTTTGTGTACTGGGCCTCGCACCCATTAAGGGGCCTGTTTGTAATCAGCGCACGCAGATGAGGAAGACCTCGCCGAGCTGGTCACGCTCTCGAGGGTTGCGTCTATCACGAGCACCATTCGGTGAGTGGGACGTCGGCAGAGCCATTCCCGCGGGCTATCATGCTCTCACGACTGTCAAAGATTCTGAACACGGCCTTGAGTGGTGGAAGCACCCGATCTCACACGCCTGCTCACTGACTATAATCCATGTCGGATCCAGCGCCAGACCGCCCGGGATGAGCCTTATGCGACACCTACCTATCAACAGATGGCTGAGATGAAGCTCCTGTTCGGCAAGGCGGAACATAAACAAGTCATCATCTTAAAAGCGAATCTGGGCTTGGGACTCTTTAGGTGATAAGACTTTTGTAATGCTCGGTGAGCTCTGGATGTCATGTTCGCAGTTGATGTGATACTATTAGTTATTCCGTCCACTCAATAGTATCGCTGAGGCAAGGTAGGCTTATGCAGACTCTGATCATCCGAGCAAGGCGTTCTCCCCAAAGCCTTTCATTCGAAGGTTCCTTTCTTCTTTGCGGCAGGGACGTGAGATCGCGAGTCTCAAGACTCGGATCCAATATCAGACGAAGCGATATATCATTCCTCCAAACCATTTCTATCGACATCGCGTTTCACGCACTTCATCGCAGCCTCTGCAGACATCATCACTGAAACACAGATGACTGAACAGCTGTTATACTTCGAAGATCGTGATCGTCTCAATCGATCGGCCGAAGGCGGAGCGGTGCAGATTCGGTGAGAGCATGCCGAGGACCCTCGACGAATGTTGCGATATCAAAGGCATGCTCTAAGACTGCGGTCCGAGGCACGCCTAAAAGGCAGTCCATACCAGGTGACGCACTGTAATTTAAGGTACTGTAGAAACGTGCTCAGGCACTCATGCTCCGTGATGAGAACATTCATCGGGTAGCAAAACGCAATTCCACGCGAGACAATTCGGCACGATTGCATCTGGCTGTGACGGCACCGCTACACCGAGTCAGTGTAGCTGCACATGACAGGCAGTCTCTGAAGCGTATCGGGTAAAAGGCAGCATCGACACATGTTATTACACTGTTGTACGTGGGAAAGTGCAAGTAACTGCAGCAGAAGTCTACAGTACGTCGGATGTCAGTGTGTAGATGCATGTTGCAGAACGTCCCCACCACCGGACAGGATTCGAAACCATGTCTCGTCGGGCTCGTTTCATGAGCGACCCAATCGGCTCGCGAGAACGAATCAAGCATGCGTGATGGAATATCGACAGAGCGAGAATCCAGAAAGTGAGCAGGTCCTGCTCGCCATCGGCGATACTGTAGTCCCGGGTTCCAGCTTACGACGACGTGACTGTAGTCAAAGGGACTTGGGTAAAGAATCGTGATTCTTGCTCTATCTTGAGTTTGTGACCGCCTAGTGTCCTGGTATCAATCGCATCGGGGTGTCCTCGAGATCGGGAGGGAGATGTTATTGGTGTGTGGACATCGCGATGCAGGAGAAGGTAGTGTCGTTGAAGAGAGCAAGAAAGGTAACACACGGCTCCGGATATCGAGGAAATAGGAGCACCGCATTTGTTGCGCAGAGAAGAGGAGTAGCATACCGGAAGATGTCATTGATTGGCAGTGTCCGCGGTACCTGCTGTGATCACTGATATATTGTACCTGTCAAGTGTTCAGAATGGTGCCTCGTGCCGAGGACTCCATTCTTAAGTAAGTAAATGTGGGTTCAGACCCCTGAATTTGATTCGAAGAAACATTTGCTACAGTGGAGACTCCAGAGTCCAGAGACTCCGAGGCCATATTTGGCAATGCATGTAGAATTATGGTTGTTGTTGCTGTTGTTGTCTTGAGACTTGTCGTATGGAAGCAAGCGCATGAGCGTTACCCCACGGGAAATGAGATGCCGTCTGCACGAGCTGTCCCCTGCTTCCAACGCTGCTCGCTGCCAAAATAGCTGAGACTGGCGTGACTGGCTGCCAGCTACTGTGGATCTTGCTGCTGTCCGGTGTTCTATACCAACAAGCCACAGATCCTACAGCGATGTACATGTAGAGAACCACGCGGGCTTCACTGCTTTCCTATCCGGCGTGCGGGTAGACATCGCGTGGGGAATGCGCACTTTCTGGCGGCCTTCCGATTAAGCTGGTCCTCGGCCCCCCGGCATCATGTTGACAATCCTCAGTCGTCGATGCGACGATAATCTGCAGCAAGATTCTGTACCGAGGAATGGAAGACAGAGCATCTAGGAAGTATGCTGTCCACTTTGATGAGCACGCGCACTCCTGCAGCCCAGCACGGACACTTTGGAGAAGATTCATCTGCTGCACAGGGATCTGTGAAGAGCGTGACGTGCGTGACTCGCTAGAGCCGCATTCAATCTGGGCCAACATTGCACCATTGGCTGCTGCCCCTGCACCGCCGGAGAGCATTAATGTCGTTGTTCTTCTTGGTTGTCGAATATCAGGGGCAAGAATAGCACATCGTAGGTAGCTATGTGCCAAGGTACAGCTGCACAAGTCGATCTGCTGGGATCGGCACACTCAAATGCTGCTGTATTTCAGCCTCAAGAATGGCCACGAGCGTCAGTCTTCCGCGCATTGGACGCAGAAGTAGACGGGACTGTAGTAGCTGCCCACAAAGCTGCGGCGAAACAAATACAGATTGACGAGCTCCGAAGGCTGCGTACTGGCTCAATACGGTTTCTTTGCAGCGAGTCACTGACAGGTCTGCCGACGCTATTGCATGGTGTGCGCTGCACTGTGGCTGCAACCAAGATGTCCTGCTCGGTCAGCCAGGGTCATCCTTTCTGCTGCACGTCCATGGCCTCGATACTATGAGTGTAATCTCTTGTTGCCGTAAGTTGCAGCCTAGTATACTGGCAGCCCGATATTACGTATATACCATTGCTACCCAACTGCTCGAGCCTTCTGCTTTGACCTTCACACCTCAGCACGTTCCTTGAATTGGCTTCCCAGTTTTGTTTGTCTGCATCTGCTCTAACGCATCGACACAACGTCACTACCCTTTCCCCTTATCAGATCAAGTCTTGGAATAGTTTGTTGCTGTATTTACTTGGAATAATTCGCGTATCCGCTGGTCGGACGCGTAGGAGGAACAGTAGTGAACAAGGGTGCCCAAAATAATAGCTTGGAGTTGGTGGAAGGATCGGACACCGAAACGCAGGGTCGCATATGATCTGCTGTTCGAAGGAGCAGAGAAGTTGAGACGCAGCTGGGGAATTGAAGGATCTGCATGAGCAAGTCGACATCAATTCTGGACCACTCGCCCTATTCGCAGTTCCACAATCAGGAAAAGCGCCTGCCTTCGACCGGTGAAGCTTGCAGATTTGGACAGAAACACATCGAAATCGGTATCCGCACGTGAGCGACGCCCAGCACTCTTCTGGTCGGTATACGGAGTCCTCCTAGCACGCAAAAGGCCTCTATCTTTGCGGAAGTGTAGGAGGTTGTGAGGCAATAGGATCTGGAACGGGAAAACAACGTCTCTGCTCTCACATCAGACCCGTGCACGCACAACAGCCGCGTAGAGATAGAGGTGAACGCCTGGCTCGAGCCTGCCGGACCAGCACTCATTATTGCACCGTTGCGCAATCGTTGGCTTGTCGCGAGGGCGAAGATTGAGCCACGATCGCCGAGCGACTGCAGCGGAAAAGAACGCCATTATTCACAGCAGTGGTTGGTGTCAACCACATCATCATTCGAGTGCCGTGCGGGCAGGCTGAGCTGAGTGAGGAGGCCTTTTAGCAGCACGCGAGGGAGCGAGAGCAGCAGCTGTACCACGAGTGTCCACCGACAGTCACACGCAGGAGAACGGAGGTCGAGAAACCGAGCAGACGGAAGTCACGACGACCGGCGCTGTTTGTCTGTTCTATTCGTGGCACAATCAGAAAGGAGCCTTAGCGGCGGCTCGTCCCTAGCGTCGAGTTTGGCTGGAAACCTAGCGCGACGGGCGTGTGGTTTTCTCTATCCCTACTCACAGACCACGCATCGCGAGAGCAGTGCAGCATCATCAACGCCTCTCTTTTTCACTCCGCCGACGACTACTCACCCCTTCACCCCTTCACCCACGGAGTCTGGAGGGCAGCATTCTGATCCAAAGGTACGTTCTTCCTTCTTCCCGGCCTTCTGCGCCTTCCACGACGCATCTCGGGCAATAGGGGACGGACGCGCAGCAGCGGCAGCAGCAGCAGCAGTAAAGAGCAGCATCGAGCGGGAAACCACAGCTGCAACTCCAATTTCTCTTCACTCATCCGCCTTCACACAACGTTGGACTCGAGCGTTGGGTGTAGCGACATATCGTGCGACTCGTTCCTGATCAGCAGTCCCCACAGTGTCGTTTTTGCCTCGAGCAGTAAATCCATACCCGCGCGCGAACTTCCGATTATCATCACAAGCTCACAGACCAACCCTTCGTGCCGGGTCCACAACGACACCCACTAGCATATACGCATCGAGCCTGTATCGCTAGCGACGCCTGCCCGTGCCACCGCTCGCACCCAGTCGCCAGCGATACCTTCTCGATAGAGGACGACGTGGCATCCACGCCACAGTAAGAGCAAAGACTCCTGCCAATTGTCAGTAACATCCGGTGCGCCGCGTCTATCTGTGAAACACCCACACCAAGCCGCTCTGGATGGCTCTGCCGTCCATCGGCCACATTCTGCTTGCACCGCAGCACAAGAGGAGGGATAGCCTGACGGACCTTGTGGACATGAATCTCCATACCTTGCTGAATACTAATGCTTCCGCAGTGGGCATTGTGCGCCGAAACATGCAATACGAGGTTCCACTATCCGTAGCGATGAACCACGATATGTCGACTTCCACTGGCCACTACGCGCAGCAGAACCTCTACGTCCCAAACGGTAACCGGATAAAGTCCGAGACTGGTTCAGAGCGTGGAGCATCGCCTCACACATCCGACCACTCCTCAAGATATTCGTCGCAGACCCCCCAGAACAACGTCGCCTACCAGCAACTTGCCGCTCAACTACAGAACGGCATGCGATACCCTTCGCCCTCACAACTGCCCCAGCAGAATGGCCTCTCTATGCTTTCGCATTCGTATACTCCGAGCGGAACGACCGACTCGCCTTATCAACCACAAACATCACAACCCGCACAATTAGGTGCTGTGCAGCAGGCTGTACAGCAGACAGACGGAGCACAACCCGATGGTGCGAGGACAAGCACGGGCAGCGGCAGCCTTCCCAAGGCCTTCGCGTGCACGACTTGTCACAAGGGCTTTGCACGGAGGAGCGACTTGGCGCGCCATGGTGTGACAACCCGTGTTTCACCACTTTCTTAGACATATTGCTAACACCTGGGGTAGAACGAATCCATTCTGGCGTTCGTCCGCATGTGTGCGACCATCCTGGCTGTGGAAAGCAATTCATCCAGCGCTCGGCCTTGACCGTCCATTCTCGCGTGCACACTGGCGAGAAGCCACATATGTGTGAGCGATGTGGCAAGGTAAGGGATTAGCCGATCTACGTTTTGTCTTCTGTGCCGCTAATAGCATAGCAGCCATTTTCGGATTCGAGCTCACTGGCCAGACATCGCCGCATCCACTCCGGGAAGCGCCCATACAAGTGCCCGTATGCGGACTGTCAGAAGACATTCACCCGCCGCACTACGCTCACGCGCCATCAGAACCACCACACCGGCACGATCGAGGAATCGGCCGCTGCGACAGCTGCTGCCCTTGCCACACGTGTCAACATGGCAGCCCAGCGCTCAAACCGCTCAGACGAGGAAAACGACTTCTCCGCCGATGGCAAGTCTCCAATGATTCAGCCTCCGGAGAGGACGTCGGTGTCTCCTGCCTCCAACATGAATACTGTTCCGGGACTTTCGAGACAACAGTCGGACTACTACATGAACGCTATGAACGGTGGCATGGCGGCTGTACCGGTCCACATCCGACCCGCAATCCCGACTTCGCGCGCTGCCTCTCCTGCACAGTATCCCATGCCAGTTAATGGTTCTCCTGCTGCGCGGCCACAGCTCACCTCAAATCCATCTTCGAACTACAATCCACCCCAGATCCTGGAGCCGCCGACGAGCAATGTCCAACAGGCGACGAGTGGAAACAATAGTCCCCATATCAGTGGGGGCTTGGCTGGCTGGCAATCTCCCCACAACGGCATGCCTGCAACACAGCAGAGCGAATACTCTTATGCCGACCCAACGCCAAACGGCTACAGTAACGTCGCTGCTGCGCAACTCTACTATCCACAGCCAGGCGTACAACGTCCACACAGCACTGGGCCAATGGACTACAATCAGATGCGTGGTCAGGAGATGTGGGCTCAACACCAGCAGTAGAATGACGCTCACAAGGCTGCTCGCGTAAGATTTGGCGAAGAAGCCAAGGCTTCCAAGTACGAGGCTTCGGATCCTGACTACAAACCCCTTGCATGATGAGAAGTAGCTTCTCCATCTCTGGGCTGTGGACGGCTGACCGATCCCAATGCATTTTATTTACAGCCGGCGTTTTGGACTGGCTGATACCCCAGATTCGCTTCGGAATTCGTTTGGCATAGCTTTTTATCAGGTCGTTCGGCGTCAACAGTCGACGTTTTCTGGCACGGAGGCTGCCAGATACCTCGACTGGACTCTTTACGGAGTTCGATTGCTTGCTTTCCTGCCGCTACTATCATCTCTTTTGTCTCGACCGCACGGACATTCAGTCGCTACTACTAATATTTCGAAAAGTATTGCTTGCAGCGGGCGCAACTGAAACTGGGAACAATACCATCGGTTCTACGTCACGATGAATGACTGCTCACTGTACAATAACTGGCGAGCTCCCGCGCCCGCACGGAGGATGGTGGAAGAAACAGAGAGCGTGGGGCGAGACGCATCTGCTGGCTCCTTGCTTTTCACAGGACATAATGCGGAATCGCGGCTGATAGGGTCGCCGAGCCGGCGTCAGTTTTGCTTTGCAGGATTCTCAGTGAGACATCAAGGGTGCAAAATCATTTTCAATGGCGAATGGCGTTTGCATGGAATCGGAAAGACGGATGGCCTGGGTAAGGGAGCTGGCTGGCTGGCATGAGCGCTTCCTCCTGTCTCGAGAGGTTTTCTGTGAGAGTAGAGTAATGGTATCCGAACTACAAATTCAAGCGTTCACCTGCCCGATCCCGAACCAACGTTCCATACGGTGATGTTGTCGCATTGCGCAGACTTAGGTATTCTACCTAGAATACCGGCACTACTATGATCGAGGGGCTCGAGCCAACGGAGCTCACTTGCATCGGCGGCCGCGTGCCGATTCCCTCGATACCACCTCGAAGTTCGAAACAAACTTTCAATTGTCTTCTTCAAAATCGCTGCCCTCTCCGCAGCCAAGAAGCACGTGCAGCAGACTTGCAGATGCCCTGATATCTTCCGCAGGTGCCAGAAGCAGTCGATCATAGATCACTGGGCGGACCGGTCCTGCACGAAGATCCTGACTCCAAAGTTCTTTGTCGCGATAGAGGCAGCACAGACCCCGCCTCACCAACAACATCACCCACTCCCTTCACATCACCTCTGCTGCCTGCATACCACAGCATCAACATACATCATATCTTCGCCGACTCCACAGCTCTCTGCGAAGAGCATTACCATTGACAGTTCTTCACAATCCGCGACACGGGATCGCTTCGCAAGACGTTATCCCTACAACCGAGTCAATGGCGCGCGCTACTCCACGGGCTTCCTCCGATCGTCCTTCTTCTGCTGCTGCGCCCAATACGATCTCTTCTGGTCGGATCGCTAAGAGCGGCTCCGAACCATCGAGAGGCCATATGACGCGACAGCGGAGTTACATGCTCGAGGCGGCCAGCAGTAGCGGCATCTTACAGACCATGGTCGACGAGGCGCAAGATGTTGTCGCTGGCAGTTCGAGCACGTGGAAGGGTAAAAGCCGCAGGATTGATTCTCCGACCGGCAGAGATCTTCAGGTCCTGGAGGACTCCGCTTCGCTCGAGGTTATGCAGGCAGACATTGAAGAGGAGTATAGAGATGACGAGGATGACGAGGATGCTCACATGCAGCAGGTCCTGTTCGAGACTGTATTCGCGAAGGAGGTATGCCCTATCATCGACAAAGACGATAGGCCGTTTCCGATCATGGATTTGCCTACAGAGATCCGGCTCGAGATCTATCGCGCTTGTCTAACCCGGCCGTACGACATCCTTCTATCCAGACGCGACAGGCAACTACGAAACCCAGATGTGGGTGACACGGATACACACCCAAGCAATTCAGGGACCCATGTCACGGAGGGTCCGTCCGACACCGACGAAAGCGAGGACGACACCGATGCTTCTATGACCCAGGCGCCTCATCGAAACGCTTCCGGTCCTCTCCGCCGGTCTTCTCTCGCTCATGGGCTTCGTAGTCTCACTCCCCGCAGCGTGCGTCCAATCCGTCTGTTCTCAAGCCGCTCAGCGCCGGGACCTTCTGCCTCTCATGGCAACAGCAACAGCAGCAGCTCGAATCAGGTAACGCATGCTGGAGCGTCGCGACCACTTAATCGAATTGCCAGGTCTCGGCCCTCGTTGCCTCGAAGATCTCCTTCGAGGATGCGCGTTGTCCTGACCCCCGGTAGCGAACCGCCGCGAAACCAATCCCAAGATCCTTTGCTTGTCAACATCTTAAGGACCAGCAAAGAAGTCTACAAAGAGGCTCGCAGCGTTCTCTACAACGAGAACAAATTCACTCTCGACCTCAACACTGCCATGTCCACGCTATGCTTACTGCATCAGCGCTCTCGCCGACAGATGAAGCACGTCGAACTGGAGATCCCGACTTATAATGAGATTCTGGAGCGCTTCCAGGAAACCGTTCGCTTGAGTCTGCGCTACTGCAGTGGTTTGAAGACCCTTGTCATTCACATGCCATTCACCCTTCCTGGAGCCGATGGCAGCGGTACTACCGGCAACACTACTGTCTATGCGAACGGGTTTGATATCCTGCGCTGGCTGCCACAGGAGTGCAACATCATACTCAAGGGTAATATTTGCTCTGAAATCGAGGTGGTGGTCAACAAGCACTTATACCTGGCCAAGACCCTCGACAAGGTGAGTTTCGCTTCCTATCAGCAATTTGCCGTGTGGCGAGAGCATTACGAGCATTGAAACGCCATGAACCAGCCTGGGGCCAAGACTAAGAAATTGCTCCGAACTCCAATCTGTCGCACTGAGTTACCGCCTTGGTCAGGCTTGCGTAGCGATAGCCCGCAAGCAGGCCTGTCGCAGGCGCAAGTGCGCAAGATCAACGACTTACACTTCACACAATTTCCTTTGTCAACTTCCATATAGAACACGTGCTTACACGTTATTCTCGGTGTACAGTATGCGTACGCTCGGCGACAGCTCATCTCAAACGATACCGGATCATCAAATACCGCGGTATGCTGAAAGGGTATGCTGAAAGGCGCCGGGCGAAGATCGAAGCACACACCCTCAACCATTGGAACGAGTTTATCTTGCCGTTCCATCGTCCATTCCATCCTTCCACGAAAGGCCAGATTGAGGAAGTCGAGGTCGAATGTGAGCATCGGATTGGGATATGATAAAAAGTGGATAGAACTTTCTTGGACGGGACGAATGATCGTACTAAGCGCTAGTTGCGGTATGTAAGTGCGGATACAAATAAAACAATTTCTCCATCATCACGCGTCAGGCTGGTCTCCTTAGGCATGAATATTCAGCGACACGTGCTTGGGCAACCCCATTTTCTGAATGGCAGTTCCAAGGCTGTGGCCCCGCAGCGGTCTGTGCATTCTTGTATCACTGAGCAGCTGACGCTCTTTTCGAGCCTTTGGATCTTGAATGCTGACGATATAATCACAATCCGCCCGCAGTCGCTATTCACATCCGTTGCTTGACACGATGAAGCTGCAGCAGTCCCGACTACTGGTTTTGCCCGCTGAGCTGCGCAAGGAGGCATACGAACGATGTCTAGAGTCTGACAGGGGATTGTGGACGAGGCTGCGCCACTCTGGTGTCTATCTGCATGCCAAAATCAAGGAAGAGCATGCTCTCGCGCTGGCGAATGCTGTGTTGGCCGTCGAGGGAAGAGGTGATGAGCACTATCATGAGCAGGCTAGGCTGTCCATCAGTCGGCAGAGCGATGAGAGAGTTGAGGAGGGATTGACGGAGAGGTCGTGAGTGTTTGCTGCGAACAGAGTCAACGGATCAGCTCCTAGTCATTATCGATGTCTTGACCTGCTGTTATGCCCTTTGAGGTCATCAGTTGTCCTCATATGCTGATGAATAGTAGGTCGAAACATCCAACTTTCATGTCATCTGTGGACATGGCAAGACATGTCGAGTTCAGCTTCTTCTTCGTTATGATTGACAGCTACAACCGCAAGCGGAGGTTCGACATCGAGATTCACAAAGACAGGCTGGACCTCTCGGATTTGAGAAGATCTGGCAGATCATTGCGCACGTGCGAGATCCGGGGACAGTGTGGTAGGATCGATGAGGAAAGTAGACATGGGGATCTACTCGTGGAAAGCAGAGTCTTGACGATGGTGACATGGTTGAAGAAAGGCTTTGGGGCTAAGCTCGCGACCGGATGTGATCGGTCAAGAAGCCCTTGCGGAGAGTGTGGCAAATCTCTGTGGGAGAAGGAAGACTCGAGGAAGGTGGCGGTGGTTGATATGAGCATCTCGGACATCAACGACCAGAGTGTCAGTCCTTGAGGACATGCCCAGCGCTTAGGAATAGCCAAATAGCCGGTTCCGTCTTCAAAAGCCGGTGGACGGTAGGCGGTGGTAGACTTTTGGGCGAGATATCGATGTGGCAAATTTCTAGGAGCTCAAGTCCACAATCTAAGTGATGATTCGGTTTGCACGACTCTTGGCATCGAAGGCAGATAGCATCCTTGCTTGATGGATGCGGTCGTTGGACGCATGCACCCGGCATCGTTGCACATCCTACGTGTACATGTATTGTGACAAGACATATGTTGCTGCCGCAATGCTGACTAAGGATGCGCCGATCGTTTGTTCTGGCCATCATCTCCACACACGCGGCGGATGACATGGCTCGTTCCCCCCGTACCTCCCTTCGAAAGTTTTTCTTCACTTGCTGTCAACGTCGGAGCCACCGAGCAGGGTTGATCTTTCCCGGGGTCGGTAATCAGTTGCCAGGTACATTCGCCCCCGAGAACTCTAATAACTCTATACGAACGTGTCGATACAAGTCACAATCTGATGGTTCTTGCGGGGTGCACCTCGCATCTCATATCCCTACATGGCGCATGCATCGCTATGAGATGCATATGGAAGAAAACAAATCCATGCCACATCTCGTCAACCGCCCACGTCTCGGACGGAAGATTGAGTGTGAGGCACAGGCGTTCTCAGCATGTGATGATTCCGAGTTGTGCATTGCGACAGTTCTTGGACACCACTTCCAGCGAAGTGTACACATCACAGGCGATGCATGTCCGGTAATGGCTGATTGCCGACCTTGTTCTTCGATAAGAACGGACCAATTTCCCAGAGAGATCATGACGATGCGGCGAAAAGCGGAGTCTGCTGCAGGCGAATCACGACCACGAATGCCCCAGCCCACCGAAATGGCATCTGCAGCCTAACGAAAGCGACAATGAAGATATGCTCCTGCTGGGTTCTAACGGCTGGACGAAGCTCTTATTTGAAGTTCACGACTTATGAACGACGGAGCCGGGCGTTACTCCGAGACGTCCCACTAACAGGGTCTCATGTGCAGATCTTTGGAACCCTTGAGCATGTGAAGATTGTAGTGGATGCTCGGTGTGGACGTGGAACAAGGTGAGGCGAGGTTTGGCACGTCATGCTGGCTGGGATGTTCCTCAGGTCGGGGGGGCGAAGTGAATTGGGTGAGGTTTTCTGCAGAACCACCAGTTCTCACCCGTCCCATTGCATGCCATGTCGTGTCATGATCTAGTTCTGGCTCGCAACAAACAGCAGGCGACCTTTCAATTCCATGACGGGAGCGCATCCGAGCACGCCCTACCACGTGTGGGACGTGGACTTGCCCGCTTTCGACGGTCACCGTCTGCCGAATGCTTGGACCATACACATCTGTGCGATGACTGGGAGCTGCCTGAAATCAGCGTGCAGCTGGCGATCGGTTCCGCTACTGCGTCTAGGCTTTCGTATCTGACGGACCCTTATCCAAGTGTCATACGCCAGACCCCAACTAGTCTACTGTTTAGCAAGACCTTAGACTCAATGCCGTCCCGCTATGCCCCGCTATTCTTCCATCTCTAAGGCAGCGGAGGGTGATGGATAATCGAATCACACTTTATCCGAACCTGGTGAACTCGTATTTGCATAAGCATAAAGCGGTCGTCCAGAGTTCGGGGGCTGGAGGAGCAAGAGCACCTGCTCGGTCCAGCAGATAGAGAACAAAGAAGATGAATGTCCAGGAGGAGGACATGTCGGTGGTAAGGATACAGCCCTCCCTTCTACATAGATTCTCAGACCAGCATAGTGGAAGGCGTCCAGGGTCCTGGTAGGTAGCTGGGGCCCGAGCACCAGTTCGGTTCTCTGCCCGTGGCCGCCAAATGACCACTCCCCAGAACAAATCTCAAGCTTGAGTGCGTCTCTGTAGCAGGCTCTTAAGGCATCCCGTGTGCAACCACAATATCGAGACTGGCTGCTCCAAGGGTCTGTCGTTGTCCGGTTTTACGCTACAGCTCGCTACGGCCAAAACTCCGTTTGAGCAATTGGCGATGGTGGATATCGATGGCGGGTCAGTCGGCGACAGTCCCGCGTCGGACGCTCTTTCGAGACGAGAGTCGAAGGACAGAGTCAGCTCAGCCCGATGCACAGAAACGCAGAAACGCAGATATGCAGAGAGCCGCATCGCTAACGTCGGCACCTAGGAAGAGCTGGACTCACCACTCACCGGGAACTCGACATTGAAGAAGATTGTGGAAGTCGCCTGCTGGCCTTGTCGAAAACGAAAAAGCAAAGTTTGTCTTCTGCCTTCCGTTCCTTTTGCATTCCTCGCGTGCTGAAGGTTTGTCAGTGTACAGGAGAGCGGCCTTCATGCGCGTGCTGCCTTCGCAAACACTCTACATGCACCTACGAGCACGAAGAAGGCCTCACGAGGTTAGGATCACTCCGATACAAACTTTCCGAAGCAACCGTCCAGGCCGAGACACTCCAATACCTCTTCGATCAACTCAGGACCCGATCTGACAACGAAGCCGCTTGCTTACTTGCGCTCCTTCGATTGGATGTGGACGTCGAAGTCCTCGTAGTATGTGACCCGAAAGCAAGGCTTCGGCGCGATTTGGATTGAGGGCTTGTTGGCTGATGAGATTCGTCCTCAGGAGCAACTGAAAACAAAGCCAGAGGAACTATGGCACCCAACAGGCGATCATTCTCGCTTACTACCGCGACTAAAGGAACAGATTGAACTTGCCTCGAGGGCACACAAATCTTGAAGCACCCTCAGTAACAAGGGGAGAGAGAGTCTCCGCATTGCTAGACGACGGCCAGGTCTGCAGATACGACACAAAGCGCGCGTGTTTTCGTTCGCCACCAGAAGCGTTTGATGGACGCAGCAGCACAGCCCGCGGAGAAACGATCGTGAGGCGCATATGATGCTATACGTCAAAATTATGGCAGAAAGAGGGGAAAGGGAGGGAAATCTGGAGGCGTATGTGCTCATTCGCAACGAGGACTCAGGAGCGGCAGTGAAGCGCACATAATTAGCTGATGGGATCAGAGAGCCTCGTGCCCAGTCGACGCATCGATGATCTCTTTGAGGCCGACTCATGAGCGGTGATACATATACTTCTTAGCTGGAATATATCTTATGACCTATTTTCGAGCTTTGGGCATGGCCTGCTATCGACTCAGCAGTCCTTCATGGACGTGCCGCGGCACCCTTATACATTATACCAAGAATTAATGCCCGCGAGGGATGATCACGACTGTGGCAAGAGTATGATCCTCGTGATGAGACAGATTGTTGGTACGCTGGGGACTACGCACCACTGTGACGCAGCCATGATCGTGCCGACTCGGTGAGATCTTGCCCGCTTGGCCGCCCTGTCGCTAGGGACGAATTCAATCCTGGAGTCCTTGCTACCAGGCCAGGTCATGTCCCCGACAATTGCCGCCGGCAAAGCGAGAGCCGCCTGAAGTCGGGTATCCAGGGTGAGCAGATGTAGATACATGTAGCTATGTCGAAGTGGCGTGGAGTGTCTGCCGAGACGGCCATGCGCAATGTTGAGTCTCAACGGAGTAACACGATGGCCAATCGACCTAAGCTTCGACGACTGTGCAGCATTGGTGTGCGATCGCTTGTCGGTGTTATATGATTTGGCACGGCACGGCATCGTGGTGAAGACTGTGGAAGACGCGTGAGGGTAGTAATACAATTTTAAGCATTGCGTTCTATCTTGACAGATTGTCTTAATGCAAGTGGCCCCACTGGGTGACGAGCGGTAGCAGCATACCCCCGACTGTCACTAGGGTATCTACCAAGGTTCGACTCTGAGTCTTCGATGGCGATGGAGTATGTGTACCTGCATATGGGTCGCTCGTCGGCACGCCAGCAAAACCGTTCATTCCATGTCCTTCGCTGTGAGAGTGTTCGGATCCGTTCTCTTGCATGGTGTGCATTGCAACGTACAAGAAGGTGCCAGCAGAGAACAGAAGAAGGACGCCAGTTGCAAATTCTGCTCTCGCGCTTTCGCCAAGTGCGTCACTTGAGAGCCCAAGAAGGTGTACGGTAGCCCAGGTCAAAAGTGCGCCCACAGGCGCGGCCAGTGAGAAGACGATCAAATGCGTTCTTGCCATTCGCTTAGACAGCCCTTGTTTCAATAAAGTCGTGGTCAGCCCAAAGCTTGCTGGCGCTTTGTGGATGATGATAGCAACAAAGATGATGAAGCTCAAGTGATTACTGGACGTTGTGGAGGAAGCGCCCAGAGCAATACCGTCAGCCGCAGCATGGATCACAAGACCGACTGTCGTGGAACTTGGACGGGAGTCATGCGCTGAGGTGCGCCCGCTGGCAAATGTGTCCCCTGCCGATGCTTCTGCATGGTCTGCTGATGATGACAAGTTGTTGATGCTAAGGTTCCCTAGACTGATGTGGAACCGTTGGGGATGGGCTGGGGATGCGGCAGTCTGTGGAAGGGTGTCGATGAGGTACATGAGAATAAACCCCAGGATCAGGGAGACACCGATCCAGACGTGAGGCTCGAACTCCTCTGGTCTCTGGACAGCTCCAGCTTCGCCGCCTTGTACACCACCATGAGTACTGCCTGGTTCGGATACCTCATCGGATGGCAAGACTCCATGCGATGGCCCGTCGAATCCATCGTCAGGTCCCGTTCGGAAGCCTGGCTCAGGAGAGTCCTGTGTCTCTGCAATCCGTATACTAAGGGGATGTGCGATAGCAGCGGGAGGTATGTTTGGCATTTTGAGACCTCCTGTCGACAATGCCCGCCTGTCATGGCTGTGGGCACTTCCTCCTGCACTGTATAATGTTTCTACTCCTTCAGGTATGATGACGATCAAGGACGTGCCAACAAGGACTCCTGTGCCGAGCGCTGTCATGAGGCGCAATTGTCTTGGAGTTAGGGCGAAGGACAGAGGCAGCGAGCCGGCGAGGAAGGACCTATCACGAGTCAGTGCCGTATGCGCATGATCACTTGTATTGAGTCGTACGCCAGGCCCATGATCATGCTCAGAAAGAGCAGCATAAACAGTCCGTCCCACATGCTGCTCTAATGCAACGAGGCCTGTGTCTCCTCCAATGCCGTAGATCCACCAATTTCTGAGTGATCGCTCGTAGCAACGCCACAAAGTCGTGTTATCGCATTATTCCAAGCGCGTCATTATGCGTATCTCAAATAGTCGATTGTGCGATCCGAGCCAGGAGTTGGTGAGCGAATGCTAGACAGTATAGAAAAGGCACTTCGTTTAACCCTTGCGATGGACGTCAACTCGAAGGCTGGTTGTTCTTCGGTGGTTCGGTCCGACTTCCGAAGCGCGCTAGCATAAGGCACGGACCCTGGTTGCTTCTTCGTCGCGTCGCGCCTGCCCTGCACGTGAAGCACTTTCGAGGAAGCCACAGCCTAAGCTCCACAAACAACCTTGCCTCGACACCAGCACCTCCATCTCCATCTCTACATGTACCCCAAACCACTCTGCCAGGGCACAGCAATCACGACGACGACGATACGATGGCCACTTCCTCTGCTTCTGTCTCCGTAGGCGACGACGACGTCGACCTCACAGATGAGATTGAGGCGCAAGTTAACGAATGGTCGACCAACAGTAGCGAATGTTTCACCGTGCAGCTGCTACGGGACGATGAGGATTCCATCACTGCGCAATTTCAACCAGAATTCACATATGCCATCTTTGGCGACGAAGAAGCTATATTCGGCTACCAGAACCTCAACATCGTCCTCACCTTCCGCGCCGACGACATGCAACCGAAGCTCTCGATCAGCTACAGCAAAAGCTTCCCACCACAAGGGGAAGTTCGGCCAACGGATATCAGAGAGGCTTTGCGAGACTTCCTGCCCGCCTCGGCTTTTGAGGCTATACCGGCCGTACGGAAGGGTGGTTTTCGTCCTCCCGGCGAGAAGATTTACGAGTACAAGCGTAATAGCAAGAGCTTCGAAATTTGGTGTGCTTCACTAGCTGATCCAGCTGCGCGGCGGATTCTCGAGAACATGCAAATCCTGGTCCCCATGTTCATTGATGGTGGAAGCATACTCGAGCTGGAGCAAGCCTGGACTACACAGCGCTGGAAGATCTTCCTTGTGTATGAGGTCAACAATGAGACACAAAACACAACGTCGTACAGCTTGGCTGGCTACGGAACCTCGTATCGCATGTTCACCTTCCCGGACCGGCAGAAGACAATACAATTCGACGACTTCTCTCCTACCTCACAGTCGATTGAGCATTTCCTACCATTGCCTACGGCAAAAACGAATGAGTTGTCGAATCCACCTGACATCAAGTCGCCCCTTGACTTACCCAGCCGGGAGCGGCTATCACAATTCCTCATGCTTCCCACCTATCATGGCGGCGGCCACGGCCAAGAACTCTACAGCACAATGTATCGACATCTTACAACCCCGGAGCGAGTACGAGAATTCACCATCGAAGATCCGAATGAGCGATTTGACGACCTTCGCGACTTTTGCGACCTTCTCTACCTGCGCGCGAACTCGCCAGAATTCGCAGCGCTCAGGATCAATACCGATATCCCCGCCGACAAGATGTCGCTCACCACAAACGTTCCCAACGACCTTATAGTTGCCTCTGGCGTTCGAAAGCAGATCATGAAAGATACGAAGATAATGCCCCGCCAATTCGACCGCCTGGTCGAGATGCATACCCTGTCCTTTATCCCGCTAACGAATCGATCTCGAAACAGGATCACAAGGAAGGCGAAGACGACGAATCCGGACGACAAGGCATATTATTTCTGGCGCTTGTACGTGAAGCAGCGCTTGTACATCTTCAACAAGGATCAGCTCAGTCAGATCGAGGCATTTGAGCGCATCGAGAAGCTTGAATCCGCCCTCGACAGCGTCCTCGAGGCCTACTCTGAGATGATCGAGAGGGTAGAGACTCGTGAAAAAGCCATCGCGAATGGTGAGATGGGCTCGTCCAGTCCAGCGGTCAACTTGAGTTTCACCAAGAGAAAGCGAGTGGTTCTGCCTGACGAAGATGATGAAGAGGATGAAGAGGATGAGGCAGTTGTGGCGGAACACAACTTGCCGAGCACCAATGGACATAAGAAGGCTAGGGTGGGCTGATCTATTGGAGCGGCGGTGCGCCACGTGCAAGGGCTTAAGCCAGAACCAGGAATCTGGGAAAGGCAGATAGATCGCGTGCGACCGACCCGCATCAGGAAACCGAACGCATCATGGATTGACTTGAATTTCAGCAGGGCGCTGGGGAAAACATTGGAAATAGCACTGATGTAGGACAGCCGTGCGTTCCTACGAGTACTGGTGCAACTCATAAAATGATCGTCAGAAACGCATTTCGTGAGAGCTCACCAACCCCGCCTACCTGGATCGGCGGTCGTACCTGTCGCGTTCTGCAATAATCGTGATCGAAGAGTCAGGGACCTTAATCAATTTGACTTCTGTGATGGCGGACAAGCGAGTCGGGGTACTCCAAGGGTCTCCCCAGGTCATTATGTGATTGATGAAGTGTCCCGTCGCACAAGAAGTGCCTCCTCTTCCTCCCCAACAACTGCAACCTCGTACCTTGCGCCACATCCACGAAGATGCTTCCACATCGGCCATACCGTGCGGACAGAAACCCCAAACATCTCCGGGACCTGAATGGTACCTGGTACCTCTCCAGGACCCTCTCCACCGGCGTGCCACCCGCCCTCGCACTCCAAGGTCTCAACTCATCCATGCGCAAGGCTTTCATCGCCTCACCACTCAAACTCTGGATCTCGCAGTCCAACTATCCGAGCCAGATCTTCGTCAAACACGTCCCCGGCGCCGGTAAGCTCCCCGAACAGACGGAGAAGCTCTATCCGCCACAGAGGCTCAGCCGCTGGAGCGACTGGTCGCTGCAACGCACGGGAATTCTGGGCGAGACGAGGAGTCGGTGTCGATGGGTCCGAGGCCGGACGAGTCTGTCTGAGATCGAGAGCAGCTCGTCGGACGGCATGTCGACGGTCAATGGAGGCTCCAGCGGTGCCTCGACGGGCAGCAGCCACAGAGAGATGGACGCCGTGGTGGAAGAGTTCCTGATGGAGGATGTGAGGAACCTAGCAGAGTGTGAATTCCTCGAGGTGGAAGTGGAGAGTCTGGAGGGCAAGTGGGCCGCGAAGCAGGTGTGGGTTGTGGATGGTATGGCTCGGCTGGTCAGGAGGGTTGTCACTTGGGGAGAAGAGGGCAAAAGGGCCGCGACCAAGTTGGTCTATCACTTTGACCGCTGATGGGAGCGGATGTCTTACTCCTCAGTCAGGAACGTTCGGCGCGATGGAGTTTTGGGCATCAAGGCCAAGGCCATGGAGGCGGTTCGTGTGTGTGAGTGCAAATTCCTTTTTTTTTTTTTAAAGGGTGTATTTGCAACTTGTTTTCCTACGACAGAACAGCGATACCCTCTGTATATCTAGTCCATTAGACGATGACTGCTGGACAACTGAAGACGTCCTTCGAGCATTCGATACTACAAACTCTCCAGACTTGGCCATCTCGAAGCGAAGTGCAGTCTCGATCTCGCTGCAAGAGATTCCTTGCTGTAGATCGATTGAGACACGAGCCTATGATATCAGGGCTTAGGTTCGAATTATTGGCTAGGTCATAATTGGTGCGCTAGTCGTTGGCGTTTCGTGAATATATTGAAAGCGCCAGCTCCGCGTATAGTACAGGCACACAAGCGGCTGATCTGATTACCGGATTGAGCCACTTCACGTACGAGCATGGAGTAGTTGTATCAGGATCGCCGCATCAGACGGGAGACAGGAACCTGAGTATCTCTGTGTGCGCTGGATGAAGTCATATCGCCATATTTCATTCTCATACACGACTACTCATACACAGTTCCATATCCTCCTGTGATCTGCTCCCCACGAAATTCACTCCCACCATGCCGCTACTCCTTCACATCATACTTTGATGATAAAGCAGAACAGCACACATGAGAGAAGAAATGTCCCGGACGAATTCTTTGTGTCTCTTGATTGTCATGACGAAACAAAGTGACGGCGAAGAATGGTTGAGTGGTTGAGAGAGTTGTGGTAGTAGTACATGCCGGCCACTAGCTCGAATTGAACGCTGAGCTCAATAATGGGGTATCGCAAGTAAGTTTCCACGCAGTTTTCGGCCGGCGCGTGGATTGGAGCATTCGCATAACGGAACAAAGGAAAATTGCATCGGAACAAGCGCCAGATCCAGGCTGAGACTTATTATTGCACCCTGACGCCAACGAAGGCCGAGAGCGCTCTCAGCGAGCCATCACGTGCTGCGGTAGACCTTGGCGGCTATGAGACCACATGGCCGAGTAGGGAGGGCAGCTGGCTTTCTATGCCTCTGGGTCCTTGGCCTCCTCAGCAGTCGGGTTCAGGTTTTCGCTGCCGTTGAGGTGTGGACCGCCTGCGTCCTCGCCGGATGACGGACCTTGGTTCTTGAGGTACTCATCATAGACGTTGAGAGCCTCCTGAACCTTCTCATGAAGAGCCGAGTCGTTGGTCGTGCTGTAAATTGTTAGCATTGTTCGTCGCAACTATCACAGGTAGAAACTTACAGTCCGATGAGCTCCTCGTTGTCCATCTCGAGAAGCATACCAGTGATCTTGCCGGCCAGCTCTGGCTGCTGCTGGTGGATCTTAGGGTAAAGGGCCTCACCAAGGATCTGCTTCTGCTGGGCGGGTGGTGCGGAGTTGAGGGCAGCGAGGTCAATGCCTGGCGTGGAAGGACCGCCACGGTTGGGTGCACGGCCGCGCTGCTCGTCTGGACGACCGCCGAGACCTGCCGGGCCACGGGGCTGCTGCTGGCCTGGAGGGAAAGCCTGTCCACGGCCCATCGGCCCTGGCTGACCCATCATGGGAGGCATCTGCATGCCCGGCATCATTGGCATAGCAGGCATGCCACCTTGCTGACCACGGCCGGCACCACGTCCACCCATAGCCTGGGCTTGTGCAGCCTGCATCAGCTGGGCGTAGGCAGGGTTGTAGCCTTGAGGCATGGGCATGTTCGGTGGAAAGCCATAGGGCATCTGAGGCATCTGGGGCAAGCCTTGTGGACCACCACGACCTCCTTGCTGTGGCATTCCTGGGAAGCCACCTCGCTGACCCTGAGTAGCTGGCATGCCGCCCATGAACATCTGCTGTCCACGCCCACCTGGCATCATCATAGGCTGACCGTTAGGACCCATGAACATCTGTGGTTGCATGAATTGCGGCGGAATGCCACCGGCAGTGGCTTGCTGCTGCATGCGGACCTGATTGCGGGCCTGAATGCTAGCCTCAAGTTGGCTCTTGCGAACCTCCTTACGCTGCGCCAGAGCCACGTAGAGTGGCTTGCCATGGATCATCTTCTGGTTGAGCTCGGTGACAGCCTTGGTAGCCTCATCCGGGTTGGAGAAGCAAACGAAGCCGAAACCCTTGCTCTTGCCGAGCACTTTCTTCTCGCCGCCAATCGTGACAGTGTCCAGCTTCTTGGTCACGTCCTCGACATCCTCCTCCTTCTTGTCAGCCTCCTTCTCTTCGCCCTCCTCGTTCTTGTCCTCGTCCTCCTTCTTATCTGGGGCCTCCGCACCGTCCAATGGCGCAGTGTCGCGCATGACCTTGGCGGAGGTGATCGCACCGTATGGCTCGAAGATCTTGCGCAGCTCCTCGTCGTCAACCTCGTCTGCCAGGTTCTTGACATAGAGATTTACTCCCTGGTACTTGGCGCTCTTCTCCTGGCGGGCTGCCTCGTACTGCTTGCGCAGCTCCTCCTCACGCTCATGCTTCTTCTGTGCACGGCCAACATAGAGCTTCTGTCCCTTGAAGTCAGAGTCGTGCAGCTCTTCGACAGCCTTGGAAGCATCCTCGTGCTTGATGTAGTTGACGAAGCCGAAGCCGCGCGACTTGCCAGTCTCATTGTCGTGGGCAAGCGATGCAGAGGTGATCTCACCATACTTCTCGAACAGCTCACGGAACTCGTCGTCGGTAGCCTCTGGGTCAATGTTCTTGACGTAGATGTTGGTGAAGTTCGCCTTCATCTCCTCGAACTTGCTCATGCGGTCTTTCTTCGGGATGTGGTGACCAACAAAAACCTTCTTCTCGTTCAGCAGCATACCATTGACGCTCTTGATAGCCTGGCTGGCAGCTTCGGCAGTCTCGTAGTGCACGAAACCATATCCCTTGGAGTTGCCGTGCTCGTCCTGCGCGACCTTGCAAGACAAGATGTTGCCAAACGCAGCGAAGGTGTCGTGAAGAGCCTTGTTATCAATAGCGGCATCCAAGTTCTTGATGAACACGTTTCCCTGACCAGTCTTGCGCAGAGCCGGATCGCGCTGGGACCACATGATACGACATGGCTTGCCCTTGATGAGGGTGTAGTTCAGCTCCTCGAGCGCACGCTCACCGTCGCCGGCGATGTTGAAGTTGACGTAGGCATAGCCGAGCGAGCGGCGAGTGACAGCATCACGGCAGACACGGATGGAAGCGACCTGACCGATGGAGGAGAAGAGCTCGAAGAGCATGGCCTCCGTGACCGAAGTATCGAGCTCGCCGACATAGAGCGAGGCCGAGTTGGGGTTGTTGGCGGAAGGTGCGGCGGAGGTGGGAGTGGCCATGTCATTCATGTCACCGGCAGCGGAGGCAGGCACGCTGGTGTTGAGCTGAGTGCCGTTGACAGAAGGGGCGTCAGCGGGAGGAGAGGCGACCTGGCCGGCAGGGGATGTCGAGTTCTGCACGTCAGACATATTGACTGAGGCTTGCTATTTCTGCTCGATGCGGTGTCAGCATGCGCCTGCTTGATGGGAGCGGCTGGAAAGCGGAGTGATTATGCGGAGGTGTAGAGGACAAAGAGGCAGGGCTGCTGGTGCGTACTTTGAACTGATTGAGGATGGGCAAGAAAGGGTCTTTGACTGCTCGAGGCTAACGGAACGAGCGTATGCGGCGAAGGGTGATGCACTGCTTGTCGCGGTTAGTGTCAGTCGGCGAGTCTCAGACAGATGCACGATGGGCGTGGTTCGAGGGAGTTTGATGCTGCATGTGCGAGATATGGGATATATGCAGGCACTCACATGTCGTGTGCGAGGGTGTTGATCGCGCGGCGTTGGAGATGCTAGAGGAGCCGACTTGGTGAGAGCCGGGACGGGTTTTTGCGTGGATTTTACTGATTTTTTTGGGCCTTGAACTCCGAATGTACGAACGGAAGGGAGATATGGTGCTGGGTCAGGCAGCAGAAGAGGATGTGTCGGCGGGGATGCAGAGGGAGAGAGCAAACGAAAGCAGCAAGCCAGTAACCTACTGACTGATTTTTTTGGCAGGAGCGCCAAGCTTTCGATGCAGGAAGGAAGGGAGGGAAGTGCCGCCGCTAGGGGAAATGGCAATTGCGCCTCGCACGTGGACATGTCTCTGCCCGTCCTGACATATACATGTACCTCCTCCTAATAATAATGATCCAACCACAGTCTGCTCAATTATACACACACCTTCTTACTCGCCACCCTGCAGTAGTATTGCCTAACGACGACAAGGGCGTTGCTGGCGTGGTGCTTGTTGCGACAGGAACTACATGTCCCTCCCCCTTATACATTGCTTTTAGCCCTATTCTTGCCACCGTCGACGGTTCACGGGTAGTAGGCGCGGCCGCCGGAGCGATATCACGGGCGGCCGGCGACGTCCCTGGTGCTCATGGCCGTGGTGCCTCGTGAATCACGCACTCATCACCCCTTCGGACTGGCAACATGGCTCGATATTGAACGACTTGTGCAACGTTGCTAACAGTCATTCAACGAGAGACAACTGACATGCAGGAGGTTGGTGAGAATAGTCAAGGGTTGACCCACAGCATTGAGGTCGGACTTGTTAACACCTAGTGGCAGACATCGAGCATGGCTGTCAAGGTATGAACGTCGGGCAATTCGATATGATCGATAGTCTCTGTAGATATACCTCAGTTCCCAACTTCACTCAAACATCCTCGAAATCTTCGTCATCATATCAATCCCTCCAAATCCAACGCGTCGCTCAGAACGCTATCATCATAATACAAATCCCGACATCTGGTGACACACTCTCCTCGTCATCCATCCATGCCGTCTTCTTCCAGTCCTCCACTCTCTTCGAGCCATATGCTGACTCGGTCTTTGCACTCGCTGATCCCGTCGCCAAGTGCTTCTTGCCACTGTCTTTCGACTTCACCCACTTTCTCTTTCAAGTCGGCAGTCAGATGATTGTCGGCCTCTCGTCTAGCTTGGACCATCTCGGCGTATATTTCCGGATCATCTGCCGAGGCTGACGTCCGTTCCAGCTCCAATAGCCGCAATCTGGACTTCGTGGACGCTGTACGCACTTCATGCAACAAGCACAGAAGGTTGATCTGCGACTCGATGAACTGGTAGGCGCTCTTCTCCGCGTGGCCGAGCAAGCTGTACAGATATTGTAGTGGGTGATCGTGATATGACGGGTTCTCTTCATACTCTGACGAAGGAATCTGTATCTCGAATCCGGCCATCTCAGCAGGAACTTGCTGTATGACTTCCAAAAGACCGGGGGCAATATCCCAGAAAGCCGACAGTTGGTCCTCGACGCCTTGAGATACATTCCTATCAATCACAGCCTGCAGCTCTTCCATTCTCTTGAGGGAGTCTTTGGCATACGAAATCTGGCGATCTGCACTGTCCCTCTTGAAGAATGCTGTGGCGTCGTCGATCTTAGCCTGAGCTTTCTGAATCCGAAATGGCGTTAATACCACCTCGGAGTAGTTGTCGCTTCTCATGGCATGCAGGTCATACATCTCCTTGTGCAGCAGCTCGCGAGCTTCGAAGAGCCATTTGAGTAAAGTCAGCTTCTCAAGCCGTTCAGGATGTTCGTCTCCCTCTTCCTGCGCTTGGTCACGATTGGACGAAGCCCGTCCTCTCTCGAGATCTGCTCGAAGCCGAGCGATACAGACATTTGCCTTGTCGAGCCGCTCGGTAAGCAACAAGTTCAGCGGGTGAGAGACGCTGGCTTCATACGCGTCGAATCTCGCCCGTGCTGAGGCTTTCGCTCTCTCGGCTTCTTCGGCCTCAAAGCTGGCTTCTGCACCAGCAGCATCGGCAAAAGACATTGATCCGTCGGCAATCTTGCTTTGAATCTCATTCCGCAGCTTAGTGCGCCGCTGGTTGATGGCGTCTTGTTGTTCACGTGTGCTGGGTCGTTCCTCCTCAGAGTACGATTCTTTTAGCCTCTGAATGTCGCCATGGTCAGCCAGTATTCGGTGCTCGCCACGCAGGTCGTTCAGTCGAGGGTGGCTGTTGTTCACCGCAGGATGATGCCGAGGATAAGGAGGCGGTAGCGTCACGAGCCTCGAAACATCTAGTGGGATCCTGCCGGGCGTCGCGGAGCCATACTCGCTGGCACGGTGAGGCGTGGCCATTGGAGTCTCATACTCTGCATTCTCATGCCAGCCGACTTTCTCGGGAGGATATCCGTCAGGACCGTACGCGTACTGGGGAGCGCTCGCACCCGGAGAGGGAGCTCGATTGCCGTAGTCTTGCAAAGCAGCGGGGCTAACACCCATATATTTCGTCTCGCGTCGAGTCTTTTCAATCCTGTCCGGCTTGCCAATCGAGCCACCACCAGATTGACTCTCCCACCAGCGACTTGCTGTACGTCCGCGAGAGCTGTCCTCGTCGGGGACAGTGCTAACAGCCATGCTGGGGATCGGTGATAGAGATGGCTTGAACTGTTCTGCCCACTGTCTGCTTTCGGATCGATCAATTCCTCGAGGTGAGTCTCCTACTGACCCAGCGTCCGTGGCCGGAGTGAAATCGCCCGTGGAGGATGCAGAGCTGGGTATATTACCATGCGCTGAGTTCGGCTGCCCGTCAGAAACCCATGAAGGCACAGTGCGATCAACTGACGACATCGCCGAGCTCGGGGTAGCAGCTCTTCTGCTATTCCGTCCAGAGTACGAACGCCACATATCCCTTGTAAGATCGACGATGTCACCTGCCATTGCATTGTAGGCTGCCGTGTATCTATCACGTCGGAGTCGAGATTCGTGCACAATAAAATTGGTGAAAAGCTCGAGACGTTCCTCATCTGTAGCGGCCGATGCTTCCTTTTCGATAAACTGTCGGTGTCTTTCCACAGCTTGAATGGCAAAGCTATCGAGTCTCGGCGATGATTTGACAGGCGCAGTAGACGCGGCTGACGGAGGTCTCGCCGGTGTCAGAGGCGCAGGCATGCTACCGCCGTCTTCGTTTGGCACATGGAGAATGTGCGAGATGGGCCTGTCGCTTGACGCACTTCCAGGAACCTTGATCGCCTGCTTGCCCACTGCTGGAGTGTAGGGAGGTGTCATTATGCTCCCAGACGGCTTCGATCCGTGCCTGGATTGGTTGGCAGGAGGACTCGGAGCTGAAGTGGGTTCGGCGTATCCGGACATAGTGCGTGTGTGCTCTCTACGGCGACGAATCGAGCCTTCTGCGGGCGAGAATATAAGATTGGGAGGCCGGGAACCATCCTCATTCGTGCCTCCAGCAGCTTTGCTGCGGGATCGACGTTCTCTGATACCTTGGGCACTGGAGTCTCTCTGTGCCGGCCTTCTGGCCAAGCTCGAGTCCCGATTTGCTCCAGTATCGATTCGAAGAGGTTGTATGCCGGACTCGGATTGTTGGAAAGATTGTTCGGCAGGCATTGGCTCTTGAGTCCCACTTTGCGCATCCTGCTCGTTCCAGTTCGCAGGGGTGGGCGGTACAGTACCAAGTGTAGGTGCAGCCGCTGCTGTTCGTCGCGCGCGTGGTGGTTCCATACCAGTCTCAGGAGTACTCCTGCCAGAGCCAGAAACACCAACGGGTCGGTTCAGGCTCTGTGATCGTGCGCCAGGTGGGGGCGGACCAGGGGGAGGACCCGGAAGCGGCATGCCCGGTTGCCAACTAGGCTCTTGAGAGGTACGATCTGTAGAGGCAGAAACCGAAGACGAAGCGATCGGGCCGCTTGTTTGCAAGTGTCCGGTTGACGCTGCTCTTCTGGCGCCTGGCGGCCTTGAATCGAGGAACGATGGTCCTTGTACATTGTTCATTGGAAATTGTTGCTGCTGCTCAGCTGTCACAGGTTGTTTCCCACGCAGACCTGATAGACTGAAGAAGGATCTATTGCCGGCCAGTCCCGACGCTGACCGCTCTCTATGCCGCGAAGATTGACCTGGTGGTGGCGGGAATGCGGGTGACATGGGTACTTGAGGTGAGCTGGTTGCTGCGCGCTCTGCCATTGGCGAGGCAGTGAAGCCGATGCTTTCGAGCATTGGCGACGCTACAGCGGCTCCAGGTGCATTGTCTGGCGTTCTTGGGGAGTATGGCGGAGGAGGAGATGGCATAGCAGCTACACGATGAGTTCGGTCAGTATGATGTGCAACTCCGATATTGCGTATTTCAAGACTGTGACTCCCGCGATTCACAGATGATGCCCTTCAACTAGAATTCGACTTCGCACCACAAGAACTCTACGGAAAGGGCAGATGCCTCACACACCTTCCATTCCAGTGACATGGCTCGTGTTCGGGAGTGCCGCATTCTGGCGCTGTTGGAAGACCATCTGAGAGCCAGATATCTGCCCTCTGCTACTCCATTGTCGAGGATTGTATGGCTCCATGACTGGCGTCTGCGGCGGCGGAGGCAGGCCACCTGGAGTCTGCGGATTGAGAGCACTGGGAGTAGCAGGGACGTATTGCAGATGGCCGCCGCCGGGCGAGACGCGGCTCCCAGAGGTGCTCGTGGGCGTGGGAGTGGACGCCAGAGAGGCGTGACCACCATGGGTAGAGAGGAAGGCGGTTGTTATCGACGGGAGAAGGTGCATTGACACGGGCCGGCCATGCTGCTGTTGGTGCTGCTGGTAGTGGGTAGGTGAGGTTCCTGAAACAGCTCCAGCAAACGCAGACATCACACCCTGCCGGGGAGAGGGCGGAGGAGGCGGGTAGCTGGCATACTGTTGGCTCATGGCCTCCAGTTGGACAATCGGTCGCGTCGCAGGCGTGGCCGTTGAAGCCGGATGCGGTAGCGAGGCAGCGCTCAGCGAGTCACAGCGTGCGCGCACTCATGAGCAACAGGGCGTCGCGGATCTGTCCATACTCGTTCGGTAGCTTCGTCTGCTTCGGCGGCGTGATGGGATGGGAAGAGCTCGCAGCGAGTCACGGCAAAGGAGGCGACGTGCCAGCCCTTCTTGCGCGAGGCACATCTATTTTCTGAAGCACAGGAACAAGCTCTGCTGCACGTCCTCGCCTTGGTGTGCACACAGGCGAATCACACACGCGCCTGCGCGGTCTGGCGTGGAAGGACGGGAGGATGTGCTCTGGGATGCAGTGGATGCAGTGGATGCTTGCTGTACCTGGTCAAAAGCCAGAGCGCTTCTTCTCGACCTGAGATTGGCTCTCACGGAAACGCGCTGGAGTGGGGCCCTGCTTACCTGATCCATCGAAGTCGAAGAACCAGTAACGTGCGACTTCTCCGTTGAACATGCGTCCAACGTTCGCATCCACTTCAGGTACTGTACACCTCAGAGTGCAAATAAGCACCGGGCCTTTGGGATTTGGAGATGCCACTCTGCTGTGTCTGAACCCAACTGAAGAATTTACGACTATGAGAAGGAATACGTGAGTCAGATAGCAGCCCAGCAAACAGCGGCGAGGGCTGTCCACCGAATTGCGAGGCAGTCTTGGCTACACCATCGGTAGGTGCGCAGTACCACAGCGGCTGTGAACGAAGGTGACCACAAATCTCTTTGTGATAGCTGTCGCCGACAGAATACGTTCCAAAACACGCCACAGTTCTGGGGTATCACAATGCGCAGATGGAACAAGTCACTTTAGCGCTGGAGCACAAGCAATGCATGGACTGCACCACTCAACACGCCAATATCGAGTCCTTCTCAGCGGCCATTTACCTTGCCAGAACCGAAGCCAAAGTCGGTTTCATCAATCTATACACATTTGACAAAGCGGGCATGGAGCTCATAGGTATGAACGAGATGTGGGACCAATGCCAAAAGCATGATGGGATGCACATGGCAGCCAAGCTCGATAAAGTCGAGAATTTCCTGGCAAATGAAAGCTGTCCAGCGGATGAAGAAGAGCGAGTATCCAGGTCCGAGGCGATTGTTTTCATCGATCAAGTAGTCCTGGACAAGACATTTCGAGGGCGTGATCTTGGCTTGAAAGCAGTCAGACAGGCTATCAATGCCTTGAGACTTCCAACAAGGACCATTGTTCTGCTACAGCCTGGCGCGGTCGGAGAGCACATCTCGGATGATGCTGGCGAGAAGCTGACCAGACACTGGGGTCGGCTAGATTTCCGTGCGTGGAGCTATACCGATGAGTCGTGGTTACTGTTGTCATTGCAAGACATGAAGGCCTAGAGACGAGATCTCTTGGTCGCGCATACTGCCAGCGAAAGGGTCGTATGCCTTCGATATTCTAGTGCGCTGCATTTGATAGTGTACAGCAACATATTGTAGGAAATCGTCTCTGACGCACATTCCGCATAACGGAACACAAGGACAATTTCTTAGGGCATGGAGGAAAGAAGTAGGAAGCGACGGAGAAGTGAGGAACCTCACATGCCAGCCACTTCCGGCAAACGTCTTCTGAGGAAGAAGCTCGGCCGGAGTCGCGTCCACAGTTCGGCGCAGATCGGGACTGCAAATGGCGGGGCCACGAGGGGCACGCTCGTCACTGGACAGGCGACCTTTTGACCGTTGTCCCAAGGATATCGTCGTGCCTTGCGGGAATTGTCAACATTACCGCGGCATTGGCTGAGAGCATGAAATAGAGAGGTACAGTCTTCTTCCGCAGCTCTTACATACCTTTTCCCTCCTTCTTCCCACACCGTTCTCCTTGTCCAGAAAAGAAGTCCTCAAACAGCCAGCGGATCTATGCTCCTGCCCTGCACACAGCAACTCCACTTCTGATATCATACCGAGCTTTAGGTCGGAAGAACGCTGTCAAATTCCTGTGCATTGCTTCTGGACAGACTTCAGCTCTTCTGCCACGCTTTGCCTCCCACCAAACTGAACTCAACAACGCAACTACTAGCGACAGAGCTTGACAAGATGGGCGAGACATACGGATCAAGCGAGAGCATCAATGTCGAGATTGTCACACTCTCGAGATATCTCAGTGAAGAGCAGACCAAGCACAAGGAAGCAACCGGAGACTTCACGTAAGTGTGTCCAACAGGCTTGTGGAGTCGCCGACCAGGAATGGGTGGGAGGACGATTCGCTGCCCAAGTACGAGCTAATGTCGTCTCCTCCAGGCTGTTGTGCCATGCACTCCAATTCTCTTTCAAGTCGATAGCATATTACATCCGACGAGCATCGCTCATCAATCTCTCCGGTCTGGCCGGTTCTTCAAACACCACCGGCGACGACCAGAAGAAGCTCGATGTCATTGGCAATGATCTCTTCATCGCAGCCATGCGGTCGTGTGGTCGTGTGCGTGTGCTAGTGTCGGAGGAGAACGAGGAGGCGATCGTGTTCGATAACCCGAATGCGCGATATGCTGTGGCCTGCGACCCCATCGACGGCAGCAGCAACTTGGATGCCGGCGTGTCTGTCGGTACGATCTTTGGTATCTACAGACTCGATGAGGGTGCCACGGGCACTAAGGAGGATCTCCTCCGTCCAGGAACTGACCTTGTTGCTGCTGGCTTCACCATGTACGGTGCTTCAGCGCAGCTTGTCATGACGATGAAGGGCGGGCCAGTCAATGGCTTCACCATGGACAATGCCCTTGGGGAGTTCATCCTCACTCACCCAGACATGCAGATGCCAAAGAAACGCGCGATCTACAGCTGCAATGAGGGCAACAGCAAGTACTGGGAAGAGCCGGTAAAGGAGTGGGTCGAGTCCTTGAAGCAGGCAGAGAAGCCATACTCAGCACGTTACATCGGCTCCATGGTGGCTGACGCGTATCGAACGCTCCTGTACGGTGGTATCTTTGCGTATCCGGCAGACAAGAAGTCTCCAAAGGGCAAGCTGCGAATTCTGTACGAGTGCGGCCCGATGGCTATGGTCTTTGAAAATGGTAAGTTGCTGGCGCCATCTCGGTTGTAACTCGTGTTACACCAACAGGTTCATTGCTAATACGAGGTACAGCGGGCGGACAAGCGATCGATAGCAAGATGCGACGCATGATCACTGTTGTTCCTGAGCATATTCACGATCGAAGCGGCATTTTCCTCGGGAGCTACGATGAGGTTCAGAAAGTGATCGATATCCACAAGAAGCATGGAGTCACGGCATAAGAGCGGTTTGTGCTGTGCGACCTGCAGCCAAAAGGGGCAAAGAGACTGAATAGCATGGTTTGGGCCGACAGGAAGAAGTGGTGGCACTGTCTGCTCACGAGACCATTGCATGCTTGTATATATATATACACAAAAATGCCGTGAGTGCGAAATGCAGCCATGTCAGTCTTACAGTTGCCTGCTCCTGCCGAGATGGTCGGCATCTTCCCACGGACGTCGCAAAGCCTCTCGAGAATGGTGGGTGATGAGGCTGCTTTTATTAGATATGCACGCACGAAAGTGAGAACGGCATTTTGGCTGATGCGCTGGACTTGGATAAATGCCAGGCCACTAGTCTGTATTGAGACATATTTCGTTATCTGATAAGGAAGCAGCACCCCTCAGAATACAGCCGCAACGATAGGGAGTTGCATCGATATTTCTGAGGCCGCATCAGTCTTCTATACATGTAGCACACCGACGACATCTTTCGTTATAGCGAGGCATTTCGCATCTGAGGCATGCAAATGCCACTGCGTCTGCATGGACTGCAACAGTCTTGCCAGATCGGCTTTAGACTTACACGCTTGCTATACGGAGCCTCGTGATAACAGGCCAATAACGACCGCCCGGATGTAAGTTACCCAAGGTACCCTAGTCGCTCGCACGCCATTGTTATCGAAACTGAGTTCATTGCCTGGCTCAGCAGTCCATCTGACAACTCGCCAAATATGAGCGCCCGCCTCCCTCCCCGCGTCTGCCGGCGCAGGTCAATACTCCAGAGCCATCACAGCTGCCAGAATGTGTGAAAGCATCTCCTGGCAAGCTAACGACAGCGTGAATCTGAAGTCGTTCGCGGCACCCGCCATATCCGGACATCGCCGTAAGCATCCTCCACTGGACACGAATTCTGCAGCCTTCGGGGTCCTGTACGATCTCGCGATGGTCGATTTCGGTGCGTAGCCAACGAATACGTCCTGAGTAACACGTGCTGATCTTCAGTAGGCTCTTGGGGTGACTTCGCCCTAAGTATGTATTAGGGAAAATCCTTGAGGCGTTGTGTGATGGTGTACGCTAACGCCTCGTTCCTCAGGGACTTTCACCAACCTCAGTCCTTCTACCAATTGGGCCAATTCTCAGATAGAACCCTATCGTGGCCTCCCGTTTGGGACGTATTTACATTCGACTCCGCCAAGGAGACAGCGGACCCTGACTGGACCTCTCGATTCATCTCAACAATCACTATGGCGAAGGGTACAGATCCTCTCCTCTCTGGAGCCAGAGCAACGGACAAACGATCAACTAGAAAGTGGGTTTCTGTCTAGACTTCCCTACGACATACGGATCATCATCTACGAGATGGTCCTCGGTGGCAACGTGCTACATCTACAGGCCCAGAATCAGAAAAGTCGAATCTTGCACTACATCTGCAAGCATCCCGAACGGATCGAGGAGGACCGTCTACATCAGAATTGTTCCGAGCTGTCTACGAAGAGACCATCTTCAGCTCCTCGTGAGGATTACCAACAGGCGACTGGGCTCCTTCCTCTGCTCGTTACTTGTCGCAAGATTTATTCCGAAGCCATCAGTACGCTGTATGCAGCCAACATGTTCGAATTCAATCAGATCTTTGCAGCTTTCACATTTCTGAAAGTCATGCTGCCACCTCAGCGCCTACCGTGTATTCGACACTTCCGCCTCCATTTACGGATACCTCGCCATCCTACCATCAACGCCCGTGCAGCCCGAGACTGGAACGATCTTTGGGCGTTCTTCGGCAACGACATGACAGGACTACAAAGCTTGTATGTGCAGCTCCTTATGCTCCAGCCTATGGAGGCGCACATAGAGTCAACCAAAGACAGTGAGGCGATGTCCTGGATCCAGCCGATGGTACTGATGGCGATGAGCGCATACCACAGACGGGGTTGCAAAGTCGTGATTGGCACTCGAAACGCGAAACACGAGCCAGCGAAAATCTTCCTACAGACGACAAGAGACAAGTCGGACGCGACGACCGAAGAAGTTCTTGCTCTGACTTGCGCAAGCCTGCATGAGAGGATCCGGATTGCGCTAGGAGCGACTTGAGTGAATGGATGGCGATTGCCTAAGCTCATCATTGTGAGGACTCAGTCCGAGTGAATCAGAGCTTGGCCGCAACCTCAAAACTCCGAGCGGCGACATCGAACTTCCACCTTCTCGTCCACTTCATGCCACAGCCCTCGACCAGTAGATCGCGCCTAGCCAACATCTGCACTTTTCAACACAATCACCAAGTCACTGCTAACCAAAAACCGCTACAGCAGTTCACCATGCAGTCACCAATCAAGGACTCCGATGAGCCAAAGCGCCAGCTGCAGCAGACGAACCAGCGTGAGTCCACGACAAGTCGCCATGACTTCTGAGCCAACATATTAATCAACGATAGGCCTTTACGACGTCTTGGGAGTCCCCCTCGACGTGTCCACTCCTGCTCTCTTGGCCTCGCGCCAAGCCCAGCTCGAACGATTGCACAAGGCCAATATCTTTTACGATGAGCCGACACCAGAGAGTAGAGCTGCAATAGATGCTCAAGCACATGAGGTGAGTACCATTGAGTTTCAAACGTACTATACGTGTATTTCTGACACTAGCTGTAGCTCTGTCAAGCTATCGCCTCGCCATCCTCGTCGGTCCTGCATCTATCGCCCAACACGGCACCCAGATGCCCGGCATGCACTGTCCTCCCGCCACCATCGCTCTGAATGGAGGAGCTCCTTTGCAGACCGGCCATGCCGCTGGTCCTGCTATCCATCCTCGTAGCAGAGCCTTGGTTTGCGAGACACGACAGGCTCTGCCTCTCATGTACCCAGACATCTGGATGGCGCGCCGTGACCGCCGCGTTACCACCGGCGGTGTTCATTGGTTCGCTCCGCCTCCACGGCGTGTGCTAGAGCAGCAGCAGCACCGTGGAGAAGGAGACCGCTGGACGCCTGTCGAGCCTCACGGCCGCGCCAGTCCGACGCACGGCGATTACATATCGCGTAGCCAGAAGAGACGTCACTTATAAGGTCTACTCTCCAGTATAGATATGAGTGGATGGACTCAGTGGTTTCCATACTGGCTATGCACTCTGTGCGTACGAAAGTTGTCTCAAGGCCATGGAAAGAGGGAGGTGGGAAGGAGATGGGATAGTTGAAACCCTCTCATATTCATACGCTCGTAGACATGGACGGAGCCAACCTGACAATTGCGATGCGAATCATTCACTTACTTTGGTTCTCCCTGACGTGGCTTCATAAATTGTAGAGGGAGAAGGCACAACGCCCCCGATATTCCTCGCATATCACGAGACCTGACGCGAAACAGCAACGTTACGTGCCCGCAATTCACTTTAACCGACGTTTTTGTGGAAGATACTATGTACCATTGTAGCATGCTGCGCTAGCCATAGAGTCACGTGTACATGGACCATTATATCTCCCCCCTGGCTAGAATTCCCACTGCCGACTTGCCCTGAATGTTTCAAAGCCTACGACCTACAGCCACGCGACGAGCTCGACAGTCCGACGGCGTACGTTCCTCATCCTCATCGCGAGCCTGAAGCAATTTGGCGTTACTCAGATGTCTTATTACTCAACACCCATATCTTCAAGTCGGGAATCGAATCAAATGTACTTCGATGAATTTGTTCCCCCTAGTTGTAATCCTTACGGCCAATTCGCCCGACCGTTTCAAGGCCTATGATCTGTGGCCGTGCGACGAGCGTGGAGGTCAGACGGCGTATGTATCTCGTTCTCGGCGAGATCTTGAAGCGATTCGGTGTTACTGTTGGTGTCTCATCATCACTCGATACACACATATCTATACTCAAGATGGGAATCGAGAGGTTATCAGTTGTGTTTGATGCCCCTTTGGCGTGTACTTCGTGTTCAGACCATGCGTACCGACGTTTTATGGCTCTCGAGATTGTTGACAATCTGGGGTCGAGCACTGATTTGCGGGACTCGACAGTTGGGGGAAGCTAAGGTGGTCGCCGTCGAGATCTACAGTGGACACTTTGGTCACAGTGCACGGCTGCCTCTCTTCCGCGCTCCGTACGCAAATGGTTTGAAGGTATGGTTGCTGCTGCTGGACGATGATTCAGCAGCACATGCTCCCTGACTTCCAGACTCTCCACATATGTAGACACGATCGTGCCGACGCAGTTGTAGCATAGATGCTGTACAGGACTGATCGTTGCTGAGCTGCTGTGTCGCTCACATCCCTTCTCTGGCTTTCACCTCCTCCAGCCAGACAGACCCACGCTAACAAACAAAATGCCCGCACCTCCAGAAGCTCACAAGTACGGTCGTCATCGAGACAGCATTTCATGGCAGAATGTTGATTTGTTGTATATCATACTTTCTTCCCAGGCGTCTCATCCAAATGCTTTACCAGATCCTCTATCGTCACGACCTTGACTCCATATTTCCTTGCAAAAGCCAAGCAGCCATCTCTCCTCATCATGCCAATATTGCCCGTCAACTCCGCCTTTCCAGGCACAGGATCCGCCTCCTCGACCAGCTCCGCAATCACAGCCACCGGCTCTTTACCCGCCAATTTGCAGAAATCTACCGCGGCCTCTGTATGTCCCTGTCTCGCCTTCACACCTCCCTCCCTCGCTTGTAGCGGCACGATATGACCCGGCCGTCGGAAAGTCTCCTTCTGCACATTTGGATCCGCCAGTTTCCGACACGTCAACGCCCTGTCGTATGCGGAGATGCCCGTCGTCACACCCTCTGAAGCGTCTATTGTGATGGTGTACGCGGTGCGATTGGGGTCGCTATTTTGTGCTACCATCTGAGGCAATTCGAGGCGTGCTGCGAGGGCAGGGGTGATGGGAGCGCAGAGGTAGCCGGATGTGGTTCGGATCATGAAGGCCGCCTTTTCGGCAGTGAGGTCCTGGGCGGCAATGATCAGATCGCCTTCGTTCTCGCGGTCGGCGGAGTCCATGACGAGGACAAATTCGCCTTGGGCTGTTCCAAGTGAGGGGTGTTAGGAAGCAATTCACATTTCTGAAGTGGGGTGGAGGCATGTGTGCGTACCGAATGCCCCAATGGCGTCTGTGATCGTGTCGAACATGGTATTGCCGTTTACGTGTGCCATTTTGGCTGAGAATAGGTATGCGGGAGAAGGTGTATGAGTCTTCACAGAGAATGGGCGAGGCCAGAGCCAGGTTCACGCGTAAAGCTTAAGATGAATCTTGCGCGAGAGCTTGTGGCTTTCCCGGCATCCGAATGCGACGATGTGGAGGCGTCAAAATGAGCAAACGAGAATTGGCTACGCTGATGCGGGCAGAAGGGGTGGAGGCCATGGTGGGCATCGTGAAAGGCGTGCTAGGTATATCTTTTTACTAGTGGGGAGAAGTGATTAGTGTACACGGTCCTCCGGCTTGCTCTGTGCACATGCAGCGAACAGCAGATCGTCGGAATTCTGGCGTTGCGGACCGATGTGAGATCGGCAACCGGCGTGCTCTTGCCGTAACTCCATGTGGAGGTATCTATCAACCAACAACCGAGAAGTTTTCGGGTCAGGCCTTTAATCAGAAACATCGACGTCTCGACTGTCATGCGCATGGAATATTCTTCTTTGTTCGTACTATGCCCATGTCATGTCATCGTTCCGCCTGCAAGCTCCATTCACTTCCGGGCTAGCCAGCTCCCGGACATCAAGAAAGACAATATTTCGCCGTCCATGGCTCCTTACCCAGCTCGACGTCCCAAGTACAATCAGCCACGTTCCACTGCACGATCCTACGCTCTTGGACAGGCTTCACACTGGCTAAGGTAGCTGTGCGGTGCGAGGGTCTTGACTGGCATACAACCACTTCAAACGTTGGATCCCAACCGGGTCCGTGGCACATATCTGACTTCAGTTTGATACTGGCGCAATGACGCTTCGCCAAGCTCGCATACTTCAAGAGCATTGTGTGAAAGACTCAGTCTTTATCTTCGTACGATGGCACACGCCTTCCTGACCTTGTCTGGCGACTCGGTCCTGCTGAAGTTGATACAGTTCTCTTCGTGACCTTGGCAGCACGCTCGGCTGGCTGCGCAGCTTGCTTCTGTAGCACCGGTGTCTCTCCCCGGGCCAGCATATCGACAAAGGCGTTGATACGCTTCTCCCTTCCGGCCGCTGTCTTTAACATCGCGAGCCGGAAGTGTATAGCAGAGCGATTCGTCTTGTTAAGTGCTGCCCAGGCTGTATCAGCTGCGGGGACTTGCTGCACAGCCTCGAGAAAGTCCGCAAGTTCTTCATCATTGGCTGCACCGGCGTACGCTCTATGCCATCGTCCATCAGCTTTTGCTGCTTCAACAGCATCGCGGCCAGCTTCTTGCATGCGTCCCTCTTGCTCGAGTCGCTCCACAAAGTTTACATTTCGTTTCGACCAGACGCTTCTGGGTTTGCGAGGTGTCCATCTTTGACATATGCTGACTTCGTCGCCTTTACGTGCTTGGCCGTTGATCCAGCCGAAACAGAGTGCTTCTTCAAGAGCTTCGTCCTGCGTGAGTGAAGTAGGTGTCTTCACACCCTTCCTTGCCATTGACAGCCAGACGCCCGGAGACGTCGATCCATTCTGAAGCAACCATTGTCGCCAGGCTGCTGCATCTGCCACGATGAGAGATGGAATGTCATTTGGCATGATGGGTCCAATGACCTACTGCGGCTTGACATATGGCGGCGCGTATAGCTTTGGGAGACGCGTAGCCAGCGTTCGCACCAGCTGCCAAGGTTCCTTGACATCGGGTGCCTCGGCTTGCGGGCGTAAGTCTGGCTCCTTGTTCGCCGAGATCGGAGGAGAAGCTGTCCGTAGATGATCTGATAACTCAACTGGAACACGTGGGACGCATGAGGGGTATCACATGTGAGCCGATAAGATATGCTTCTACAGCTCCCTCACTGTCCTGTATTCATTGATGTCCACACAACTTGAAGTCAGCGAGAACAGCCTCTACATACATCGACTAATCTGTAAGATTAGCCATTGCCATGCACGGATCTTCTTCTGTACAATCTGGCCTGCTAGGCCTTCCGGCCGAGTTGCGCAACCACATACTCGAATATGTGTTCGAAGACAACACAATACAAAGGGCGTTCAATTCTAACGCTATTTCTGGGGATTCGTATCTATGTGGTGAACATGCTGCGAGTTCATTCCTGCAACCGCTCTTAGTCTGCAAACAAATGCGCCAAGATGGTAGATCCTCACTACAGCCACTAATCCCATACGCTGACCTTCAACCAGCAAGTTTACTGGCATTCAGCCGGTCGAAATTCATCGTCACCAACCTCTTCTTCGACATTCAGCAGCGCTTGTTAAGTCTGCACCCGAAGCAGATCTCATCGATCCGTTCCATCTCGTTCGTAGCAGACGATAGAGCTTTTCGCAAACTTCAGACCTGGGGTTCCCATCCATTCGGCGTCGCTTCTCTCGACCTCGACACACTGACCATCATCCTGCATCGGTCGAGCAAGTGGCATTATCTCTTCGACTACACGGCCGATATCGTCAAATTGCTTCGCAACCTACAAGGCGTGCGCCGCTTTGTTTTCGTTCGCAACGGTGCTCTTGTCAAGGGTAGTCTCAAGACTTGGTACAATCGGCTCGTCGGCCTGATTTTGAAGACTGATCATCGCGAGCGGTATATGATGGCAGTCCCGAGTCCAGAGAAGACGTGGTGGAAATGGGATTTTGACAACGCTGCCCAGCAGATATCCCTCGAAGCGCAGCCTGCGAGGGCGATGATCGAGGAAGAAGCCTACATGCATCAGATCCAGCCTTTGATGGAGGAGCTTAGGATCAGCATGGAGAGCGAGGAATGGAATCCAGATCCTAGAGCTCGGAACCACTACTACTGAAGTAACAATGCGTATTGAATTGCACCATTCAATCTATCTCAACGTACCATTAGCGATCCAACACGCCATTCTACAAATCCCCTGTCAAAAACTGCGCCACGCCATTTCCAAAACTCCAATCCTCCCTCTCATTCCTACTAACTGTCACAATCAAGTCGTTCCCATCAACTCCACATTCAGCCTTCAACCTCTCCGCCAGGGCCGCGTATAATGCCTGCTTGGTCTTTGCATCACGGCCCTGCTGGAAGATCTGGATGAAAACGAGCTTGTTGGTGCGTTGAAAGCCGAGATTGGTGTCTTCGCAGATGAGCTCGCCTTCTTCGTGTTGGGTGATGATCTGTAAAGACGAAAAAAGAAGAAATCACAAAGTCAGGCAAGAGTAAACCGAGCAGCAGAAGGGGAGAAAAAGGGGGCATTAATACTTGATATCTGTCCTTTGGTGGTGCGTTGAAGTGCTGCAGCGAGCATTCTTGCACGACGTCTGCGAGTCTGCGGATTTCTTCTTTGCTGCGGACGCCTTTGATCATGTGGAGCTGGAAGTAGGGCATTCTGGCGGGTTTGTGGTGTCGATGAGCAGACCTATGCTGGACGTGGAAGAATTGTCGATGTCTGGCGCTCTGATCAATTATACCTTATGTATGTATGTAGCAGCTTAAGCGGCTTTTGGAACCAGTATCATGAAGTCATTGCCTATGGGACCTTCACACGCACGTCACTATACCGTACTGCTTTCACTGCTGTACAGGATCTCTCTGTCTGGCATGTCATGTCTATGTTCGTTCAACTGTCTAATGTACGACTCCCGCGCTCGCCATTTTTGTGACGTATCTCGCATACCTCGCAGCACTTCGTCGTCTCAACCGCTTGCCGAACACGACAAAGGCGAAAAGACTCGATATTTGAGCCATGCCAACAAATGCAGCCACGAGAAATGCGTTCTGATAGCCCATGTTGGTGACCCAGGGAGTGATACCATAATTGACCGCGAAACTCATTGTGTTGCGCACAAGGATGACAGTGACGATGGCTTCGCTCGACAAGTCTTTGTAGCTATCAATGCAGTAGGCGACCTAGCTTCTCGTTAGTGAGTCGTTTCATGATAAGGAGGTGGCGTCGAAGACACACTGAGATCTGAAGCCCAACAGCATTCGTAAAGGCGATTGTACCCATCGCGAAGACCTCTCCAAACCAATGAACCTGGTGCGCTGCCCCGACGCCCCATAAGATCAGTCCAAAGGGCAGTAAGAACATGGCGGGCAAGAAAAGCCAGAGTCTGTATTCGGGTTCCATGATGCCTCCGTTGCGACGTGCCATCCTTAGGATGAATCGGTCTCCGATGTATCCGGTGTATGCACTTGATAGCGCCGTTCCGATGAGGGGAGATACATATGATAGTCCAACCATCGATGCTGGGAAGTTGTAAGGCGAGCCCGCCAAGATCAGCGAGGCAGTACCGTTGAGCACATTGAACCAGACGAGGTTGGAGCCATAACAGAAACCAGCATAGAAAATGATCGGAAAGCTAAGGAAGACAAGTGGGCGCCACGCCATTCCTGCCAGTCGGTTCCGCTTGCGCAAGTCTGCTGTCCTGACAACCTTGAGCTTTGAGAAGTAGGTCTTCCGCTTCACCGGGAGAGTTGCCATTGTCGCTGTTGTAGTCTCCTCCACGTCCATGTCCGCGCTGCCTTTCTTCTCGTAAGATTCGCCATCATGCGGACTAATGTCACCCGAAGCGGCGACATCATCTAGCTCATGACCTACAAGCACTGAGCGACTGTAATTCGTCTCTTCCATGAAGAAGAAGCAGAACACGAAGCCGATGCCATTGAAGATCGCACACCAGTAGAGCACCCACTCCCAACTCTGACCATCGTTGATGAAACCTGCAATGATAGGCGCGAAGAAATTACTTCCGGCCAGCAGAAGCCCGTAAAGTGCAATGTAGAAGCCTCGTTCATGCTGGAAGTAGATGTCCGTTACAGAAATTTCGCAGAGTGACTCGATCGGCGCTCCGAAGAAGCCTTGCAGTATCTTGTTCGCGATCCACTGGCCATTACTGCGTGTGTAGGGTGCCCAGACCTGGATCGCCATAGTAGCGAGAAGACTGAAGAGGTAGACAGGTCGCTTCCCGTACTGAATGGCGAGGGGCTGCCAGACGAGACAACCCCAGCCAAAGGCGAGGAACATGTATCCAGTACCAGCATTGAGATCGTCCAAAGTCAACTTGGTAGCCTCGGAAATGGGCACGAGGACACTGTAAATGGCGGCAGAGGCAATGCCGACCATGAGCGTATAGACACACATTGATGCTGTTGATACTAGTTTTCGAGCAGGCGACCAGTTCAGCTGAAAAATGTGTTAATGTCATCCAGATCTAGCCACCGATTCTATACTCACAGGATCATCTGGATCTGAAGACGGCGCAGGCACAAGAACGATGTCGCTGTTTGAGCCCTGGGCATGCTTCGCTCGCATTGTTCCCTGAAGGTCAACCAGGTGCACCGTTCCTGGCACAGGCATGTCATGGCGTGTGTCTTCCATCTTGTAGTAGACTTCAGTGGAGGATGTCGTGTGGAGAGACTTGCCCTACGAGGTAGATTTGAAGAATCGCAAGCCTCGAGGAACTTGAGGCCGTTTCATGCCGCAGCCTAGTCGCTTATGTCGCGTCCACTAAAGGTATTGTCAGCTTGAACAAGACACCGGGCAAGCGTATCGCGATAGGTAAGGATGCGTCCGCCCCACTGATAGATAAGGATTCAGTCGAAGGGATTCAGGGTCCATGGCTGGTCATCAGTCAGTTGAGGCAGCTCATGCTAGATACTGGCCTCTACTGCGTGGATTGCTAACGTTGCAGAATTCTTGATATGATTGCCCAGCGTGAGTTGCGAAGTTCTGCTTCTTTGCTGCCGCTGTGATGAGAACGCACGTATGTCCTTGACGCTGGATCATCGCGCCGCCTGGTGCCAGAACGCCAACTGAATCTCTGGATATCATTTTCGCACGCATCGCTAAATATTCACACGGAGAAAGATGAAGGACTTCGTAGCTGGCGTCACTAGTCTGTATCATTATAACACAAAGGCAAACATGAGCGTGACCAACACTGTCACCAGAATCGCCGACGATCGTGCAGCGAGCGAGGTGGCGGATGATAACGCCGCTGTGGTGAAGACAAGGTTGAAGCCAATGTCTGTGCTGTTGTAGCAGTTTTGTGGCGTGACCTCCTCGAGTCGATCGTCCGTCGGGTCGACTAATTCCACATCGACGCACTGCACGCAATCAGCATCGTGAATTGAAGTGCTAAGAGAGAACATACGCTGTACAGTGCGGCGCCGTGTTGCGCTGTCTCTATTACTTGAATCGTAATGTTATCACCGGCCGCTAGTGATAAATTTGCCTTCGGGTCAATATATCAGCAAGAGAGGCTGAGACATTGCTAGGGTTGGGTATGCGCTCTCTTACCGGCATGCGCACTTGGGGAAGGCAGAACTGTCCCGCGTACAAGCTGTTATTTGGGCCAGTGATCTGAAAAGGAGGCACAACTGGGTTTGAGTAATCCGGCGGCGCTTGTTTTCCCGCTTCTTGAACTCCGATGTTTACATAGAAAAACGCTTTTGAATGTCCCGCAAACCACCCAGGCTGGATTGATAGCGCGCCTCCGCCATATGGCCAGTATGTTCTATTGGTTGTCATGGGCATCCCACCGCCTATGAAGCCATCAGTAAAGCGGCGATATCCGTTGCTTTGGAGAGCACCTACAAGGGTACATCCACTGCATGCCAAAAGGAAAGCCAAAAGTGCCATTATTACTGTTATAGTCGATCCCAAGTGAGTCCGGATTGTCCTCAGGGTTTGTGCCGTTGCTGTGTAGGTTGTTTCCCCTCCATCCTGGATAGGTGATGACTGTGTGTGCTCTTGCTAGCAATCCAAATGCTGCGACGAGCGATAGCAGCACCCATTGTAGACTGGCCATTGTATTTGCTTGTACGGTCGTATCGCAAGGGTCGAGCTGACGCCGCGTGGCACAGCTGAGCTGGCTCGAAAGTTATCGCAAGGGTTCGATCTGGCGCTGCGAGGCGAGTAGTAGGCGTAGCTTTTGGATTGTCGGACAACGCGCTAGAAAGGCGGCATGAAGAGGACGGTTGGCGAACAGTAATAGTAGTGGTGCTGCTGGTGCTTGTGCTGGTGCTGGTATGGAGGGTCGCGAGTAGGAAAGATGAGAACGGGAGGTCGCTTGAAAAGAACCTACAGAGTATGTACAGGAAGGCGAACTCGCGCCAGCTCTCGATGCCGCATATCTAAGGGAGTCTCTGCTCACAAGCTTGGCACATATGCGAGAGATGAGTGGGCGACAGCGCGGAGGGCTGGGCTCGAAATGGATTCGTGCTGCAGGATGCGTGATGGGAATAGGCTTTGGTGAGGAGCGTGGCAGCAGCCAAGGAGAAGAGGAATCTAAGCGCTGACTCCACCCCGCTGATCCCCAACGCTAGAGCCAATCGGCATGCTCGATGCAGTACTGCATCACTTCTCCAAACTCTTTCTTCCTCATCCTCGACCTGACCGATTTCTCCCTCCCAGATACAGATCTACATCCCATGCTCTGCATGTGTGCAGCTTGCCGATTGTTCTTGGCCAGCAATTGCGACACACGTGCTGTCAGGCCACTTCTCCAAGCTGGTCAAAGTACAACAACCCACCACTTCGAAAGCATGAGGTGAAAGGCTCGCAAGCGATTCATGACCGGCCACTCTCATGCTCGCATGCGATTTGGCGGAAGGAAGTCTTAATGATGCTCGCATTCGCATCCGCAATAAATGAGCAGTCAGACGTATCATTGTATGTCTGTATGTCTTGTCAGCAGCAATGCGCAAGCAGCAGCTTCTCGAAGTGAACCAATCGAAAATGGACCCGTCGCCGCGCACAGGAGCACGATACAGCTTATTACTATAATGACTATTCGGATCTATAATAATACGGGTGCAGTGCTGTGACCGTGCTTCCCGGGGGTTCGAGACCAGAAGGAACACTTTCAGAAACTGAGCTGTTCGGAAGTGGATATATTGGTTCTGTGTCTTGCAGGCACAGGAATTGAAAGTCGCAGAGAACACAGGGGTATTATAGTCAGAGCGCCAGAAACGCCATTCGCTCAATCTGCATACGCAACAAAATCAGCTTCCCACCCATGGCATTCCTGGCATGGAAGCAAGATACAAAGATTCCCATCAGTCAGTCGAACCCAGCAAGCTCTAGCCCGATCCATTCTTTATCGTTCGTCTCCCAAGTGGCCGCATCTCAGTATTCGTCCTCCGCCCAGTGTCGATCTTGAATACGCTCGAGATTCGAGTCATCGACAGGATCTCTCTTGAACATATCTTTCAACGCGAGCTTCAATCTTTTGCCAAGCGATGAACCATCAGGCTTGCAGTCCTTCGGACTGACAGCATCGACAGTGGCTGATCTCTGGACTCGTCGTCGAGAATGCGACCTCTCGCGAGCTGACATGGTTCCCGGCATGGCCGTGACGGAAGCGCCCGAGTCGTGTGGTCCATCGAACATGCCCGACCGGCTCACCGATGATTTTGTCGTTGACCAGGACTTGCCGGAGCTCAGAGGCGGAGAGTAGGGCGGAGAGCTGGGATTCTTCGCGAACGAGGGTAGATGGCTCGGGGCAGAATTTGGCCATTGAGGTATCTTTGGTGAGTCGTGAGGGATTGGAGGTGGTGGTGCTGAAAGTGGCGGGGCTGTCATTGGTGTTCTGACATTCCGGTTGTCTTGCTCGTCTGGATGCATTGGCCGACCGTAATGGTCCTGAAAGTCTTGCACATAGATGTACCGGCTGGGTTTGCGCCGTCCTGCTTCCTCTCGTTCGCGTGTCGCCCAGAGTGATGGAAGGGCTTGTCTTTCTGCCTCCGTCAAGCCAGTAGATCCAGAACTGATATAAGGCACCGGCGCAGTAGTCTTTTCCCATGGAGGCCTTGATTCCTCATAGTAGCCAGGTCGTCCTTCCATCGGATTCTGATGTTCTGACTGATCGGAGCCAGCTGTCATCTCGAATTATCAAGGCAGGCCTCGAGGGTGGGACCGGCTGAAACTTGTTGAGCTTGACTTTCTGTCGCGCATGCGGCACAGTTGATCAGCCACACGGCTTCACTTTAGCCTACAGGGCCGCCCTGCAGCCCCGAGGCACCCAAGGCCGTAATACTCTGGCCTGCAGAAAGTTGAATCAGCGGACAGAAGATAAGACACGCTATGGATATCGCTTCATGGCGGTAAAGATGCCATGACAAACGAAGCAGAATCAAGATACCACAGAGTAGAGCAGGGTGACGAGGAAAACGACGAAGCTGAGAGCTGAGATGCTGCGAGTCGTACAGTTTGTTACAGAGCTCGGGGCGGCCCTCGAGATCAGGCCGCAGACGCAGGAGAGTGCGAGAGGCACAGCAGACACAGCAGGGATCCCCCGGGTCATACACGAAAGACCACCAACTACATGATGCACCCCTCGCACGCTCTAGCTGCGGTCGAGAGGCGTCGCCAACGAAGATCTTCGAAGCCGACTACCGCTGGCACAACTCAGACGTACAGCATACTAATGCGTTCGTCTAGAGATGCGCCGATGCGCCTCTTGTCGATCATGAGGAATGCCAAGCGCCTCACATGCATTGTTCAGGTGTTCGAAGGGATAGATTGCCGAGAGGGATTGCTGTCCAATACGCGACGCGTCCTGCTCGGTGAGGGGCGTTTGAGCTGTCATGTCAGCAAAAGATAACAAAAGTATCGTGGTGGGTAGCGTGGCCGGTGAGAGGAAGGCGTGAGGTACTGAAGTGGCACAGTGACTGAAGCTTTGAACAAGCGAGGCTTGATTGGCCTTCCTTCCGCGCCGAATCCACTCGCGTGCCATCGCCATGGGTCGCCGAAGCGCCCGGCTCTGCTACTTATTACTCGTCAATCAGACATGCGAAAAGCTTGAAAGCGCCGGCAGAATGAGCTTGTGCCAATGTAAAGTGGACACCTTGTTTATTGCTTGTTTCGCTGCTGCAGTCTCCTTCGCCAACCACATAACGTCAAAGCCTCTGAACAGGACGACGTTCGTGGCAACACGCCGGCGCCAAGCTACGCTGCTACATTGAAGTCGGGATATTCCGAATCGTAGCGGAGAAAAGACGACGCCCACGAGTTCCGCAAGATACCAGCAAACCAAAGCACGGCAGAGAGACCATAGCGGGAATAGAACAGGCAATCTGTAGGAGAGCCCACGGCACAAGCTCAAAGTGACTCGAGAAAGGTGAGCACCTCTTTGGTCACCGCCTCGGATTGCTCCTGCTGTACCCAGTGTCCGGCATGATCAATGAACTTTGCGCCCTTGAAGCAGCCGGGCTTTACGCTCTGGGGGTCTTCATAACCTTGAAATGCACCCGGCTGTTGATAATTTCCCCAATCTTGCTTCCCGGAGATGAATGCGCATGGCACTTCGATCCTGCGTCCAGCATACAATAACATCTCCTTTTTCGTCTGAGGCGTTGAAGCAGTCTGGGCCCGATACCAGTTCAATGCCCCTTGGAAGCCCACCCGGCTCCATTCCTCGACATACACACGCAACTCGTCCGCCGAAAGCCAAGACTCGGTTTTGTGATAATCCTCGCCTTGCATGTTCTTCTCAACAGTCTCTGGGAAAGTATCCTCCTTCCTCATGACGTAGTACTCAGGCATAATCTCGATGTCTTTGGCACTCCATGCTTGCAGAGGATGCGGGTCATTCTTGTTCCAGTCTGCGGACTTCAGATGGAAGTAACCACGCAGATATCTCTCAAGGCCTTGTGGTGGGTTGTTCCAATCGTGAGCTGCTTCGGGGGACGAGTTGTACCACTTGTAATGCTTTCTTGGCGGATTCAGCTTGGCTAGATCCGCTTGAATGTCTACGGTCGGCTTTGGAGCTTGATCGCCAAGTTGCGGTGTAGGCGGTGCGTGATGAGGGTGGCTCATCTGAATTGTAGCTTTGAAGACATCTGGTCTCATCAGAGCAGCCATTGCGGACGAGACGCCGCCGAAGTCGTGTCCGACGATGCACGCGGCCTCCGTGTAGCCAAGACGGTACACCAGGCAGACCAGATCGCGCACAAGATTCGTCATCGTGTATTGTGTCAGATCAACATCGTGGAAAGGCTTGTCCTCCCAGCCAGTCGTCCGTCCATAGCCTCTTTGATCCATAGCTACGCAGAAGTAGCCAGCACTCGCCACCTCGGGCATAATCTTGCGCCATGAGTAGGACAGTTCAGGATATCCATGACAGAAAAGCACCAATGCTTTCTCTGGCTGTCCAGCTTTCAAGATGTGGAAATTCAGCCCGCAGGATGATGTGCAGTTGATGTAATCTTCAGAGATGCTTGGAGGGAGCGGCAGAGGTGGCAGACTGGAAAGATTGGCCATTGTCGACTTGCAGTCTGTGGCAAGTCACTGTCAATTTTGTTCTTCGGTTGATATGAGCTATATATCTCTGTCGCCACAACGGTACGTCAGAGCAATAAGTTTATGGCTCTTTACTAGCTTCCAGCAATGCTGAAGCTCATACAATGGGGCGGGGTGGCTTCCGATACCGCAGATGTGTGTACATGCTCGCCAAAGCATTCGTAATCGTAGCTAGGCTGTAGGAGCGTGGTGCAGGCCAGACGAAGGTTCACGATGCGAGACATTTCGCCATATTCTTTCTTATGCACAACATACAAGCCTGCTGTTGATAGGGAGTACAAGGCACTACACTTCATCTTAGATGCCGCGCCACCGATCGGGTGCAAGCAGAATACGGCCTAGCGTCAAATACTTCGACCTCACTCACGCCCAAGGGTCCTGTTTTTCCAGATCGCGTTATCCCGTCATAGCAGCAACATCAAAGCCGGCATACAGCTGCGCCCATGTCTCACCTGATCTTGCTCTCCTCTAGGCGTACAATTGCGCTGTGCCGATACGCAACATCGTGAACGGTGGATGCCGGGATCTCGCGAGTCGAGACTAAAGACCTCCCCTGTCCCGGGCGTACAATTCTATTCGCGCGTCATGACAAGGATCGGACAAAGTGGATATCAAGGACAGCATCCCAGGCACTCGTCGAGCCGCTTCAGCAAGAGGCGCTGCCCTGTTCGTCCTAGATCAATGTGAGACGAGCAAACACGGCAGAAGACCGCGCGCTGTTATTTTCCGAGAATAGTGAAAGGCCAGGACAGCCCTGTCGCCAAGGCGCATATATGCTGCTTCAATTTCCGTTTCGTACTGTTCGACGTTTCTGCTTCGCGATTGCGCACCTTTCTTCACCACAGTCACTCATTCTTTTTGCCTTTCAAGTCGCTCGCTTCACAAACCCTTTCGCCGGTCGCGCAAACAACCCCTTTTCACACAACTTATCAAGCAACTCGCGACTGGATAGCTGCCGAGAGGCTATTGCGAAAACATCACCAAAGAAAATAAGCGCCGTCAACATGCGCTCCTCAAGCCAGAAATGTTCTGCACTTCTCGCGATTCTGACTGCCACGGTCAACGCGCTCGACGGCATTGTCGCGCCAAGTGAAGTTGCGGCAGGAGAGGCGTTCGAGGTCACTTTTGAGAATTCCAACGACGATCATTTCCGAGTATATCTTGCAGCTGCCCTGGCTGGAAGCAATGGTCCAACGTGTGAGTGGTCTCGAAGCAACCTTTATCACGTGTCAACAACACCGCTAATCGAACCTTAGGCTACCTCGTCAACTCAACGACACTTTCAACCTCCATCAATGTTTCTATCCCAGCTGGTGTCGGGCCTACCGCCGACTACTATAGCATCGGGATTGCTGATATCACGACCGGCCAAGCTTCTACGTTTAGCAACCGCTTTAACTTGACCGGCGCTACTGGCAACTACTCCGAGTACGAGAACCACCTGAAAGGCTCTCCATTCTGGAGCGCGGACGACCTTCCTTGCGATGCCTACTCTTGCGCCAGAAAGTGTGCTATGGCATCCTATCCAGACGATCTCACCGACCAAACCGCCTACGATACCATGAAGACGTGCATCACCGGCTGTGACGGGGTCACTGCTGCAAAGAATCAGACCACTCCGGCACATGTGACCTCGACGAGTGCTGGAAGCACAACCACGGCCACCAGCACTACGAGTGTGGATTCGGCCGCGGCTACCACTAACGCCGCGGCTTCCAACAATAGCCCATACCTCGCCGGAGCGGCTGCTTTTGGCTTCGCCGGACTGGCTTTCTTTGTTTGATGACAACAAGGGACACAGCACCGATGTCATGAGGATTGATCACAGCGCCTCAACATACTGAGAGTATACAAAACAGTTTGGCGTTCAAAGCGGGCGTTTATAATGTATAAGTTACCCATGATAGGGCACGAGTCAGAAAATACGAAAGACCCCTTGTACGATGAGGCACCCATATACACATTTTCACACTCTGTCGTTATCTCCCCCGCCACCGTGAAACTGTACCACAGAAGTCAAAAGATCCTTTTCATACCACCTTTCAGCTCCTCGCCCATGACGACCTGGACCATCTTCGCCTCATCAATCTCATCAAACGAGGTAGAGGACAGAATCTCCCACATTTTGCCCACGTTCTGGGAGATGTGGCAGCCGAGACGCGCGGCGAAGGCCCGGCGCATGCAGGATGTGAGGGTCGGAGGTTTGGGGTTGCCGTCAGGGGACGGAGATTGGCGTTCCACCATGCCGGCGACTTCGGATTCGAGGGCACTGAGAGAGGTCAGTCGACGGATGTACGCGAATGGAGCCCCAAGGAGAGGATTATTGGAGACTTACGAAATGGCCCATTCACTTTTCGCTTGATAGGGTGAGTTCCCCAGCATGGCGATGAAGAAATCCGGGCCGTGCTGTAGCAGCATCTCTTCCGATGACAATTCTATGTCTGATCTTGCCATGACATCTCCAGAGGCGAAAGTGCCGTTGATGGGATCCGGGCCGTGGATGCGAAGGATCTTGATGCTGGAGATGAGTTTGAAGACGAGACAGGCCAGACTCGTTGCGGGTAGACCGTTGATGAGAGCGACTTTGTTCGGATAGCTTCCGCTGTCCTGGAGCCTGTAGAGCAATAAGAGGCCGGTCTTGTGAATGCTCTCCCAGCGGCCTTTGAGCCAGTCCAGTTCGGGACTGTGGGAGGTGATTTTGAGCCATTCCTCGTGGAGGTCTCCGAGCGTAGAAAGGCGGTCGTGTAGCTTGGAGAGGCCTTGGAAGGTGGAGGTCTGCAGAGATGGGAAGAGCTGGAGTGAGAGACCTGATATTTGAGTTTGTTTGATATCGTTGACGAGAGATCTTTCGTGGTGAGTGATGAGAAGGCTGAATCGTGTACAGGTGAGGCAGAGGCAGTGGAGGCTGTGTGGAGAGAATGGGATATAAGGTAGGACTTCTAAAAGCACCTCTGCGGGTAGGGAATCTAAGGAGACTTGGTCCAAAGGGGAATTTGAAGTCGTGGTGGTGAGCATCGTGGATAGTATACTTGGCTCTCTTGATGGTATGGAGGGGTATGGAATGAGGGGAAATTGATATGTCGATTGCTCTGACGCGGATCATGAGCTGTAGATCTTTGTGCTTGACCATCAAGGTGATGGTCTGCTTACCTTGATGGAGTGACGACGAGGAGCATTCTTTGGAGGTCTTGTGCACCTGTATGGATGCTTTGCGGGCCCCGACTGAAATACGTGCGCTCTCAATCACATTTGCATGGCAAGGTGAGGTCAGGACAGATTTAGGGTCAAGATGATGACAGAACCATCCTGATCATCAGCAGCGATTGGACTCTCAATGTTCTATATCCTGCATAGTCATGCCATAGATGAGCAGTCGCGACTCCCCTACATACCTATACGATCGCGGTCGCGGCGAGTGACGACCATAACAAACTGCAATGCCAGAGGAGTTTCAGGGAGAATAAGATAAGGGTGAAGAAGACCAGTGGTACATCAGATTTAGCATTTCTAGGACTTATGCATCGTGATTTGTGTCGGCCTGGGCAACAGAGAACGTGGTTGTTGGAGTGCATGAAGCCGAAGTGAGGTCGAGAGTGTGGACAGGGAAGGGATGTTTCTGTGGTAGAGACGTACGTTTATGTACTCAAGCACTGTCCAGCGCCGATCTGGAGTGTTGCTTCCACACTTCGGCACTCGATGCCGATGCCGTTAGTGATATGCAGCAAGACCTGCCATACATGTACACGTATGTTGTGCGCAGTCTAAAGAAATGCAGTCTCATGTGTCACCGTACGAAGGCTTCCAAGTCGTGAGAGGCTGAGGTGGGCGATGCTATGGCAACTCATTACTAGTTGGATTAAAACGGCGCCAACCACGCCAGCAAGCCCATCATCATCACTGCATCCTCCGCTCCTCCGCGGCCATCCACAAGGTAGCTTATACAGTCCGCCTCGCCGCGCCTGACTTTCTCCTGCGCCAACACAACAAATACCATCCTTTATTTGAATACATCCCCAACAGTCATTCCTTCAGTATCATTCTCTCCAGCCTCCGCCGCCTGCGCATCTTGTCCGTCACTTCTCCTGACTGTAAGCTTTCGACGGAGCTCCCGGCCGGTATGATGTTGTCATGCAGTTGCAAGCGCGTACCATACCACAGAACAGCCTGACAGCACTTCCTCACCCGTGACACGCCCAGCGCAGGCAACATTAATACAGTAACGCATTGCGCTGTGTTGATTGCGCAAAACATCCTCCACGACCTTCCCAGCCTCTATACACCTACCTGTCACTCGCTGCCTGAGACGCCGTCAGGATGGTCTTCGGGCGCCGACGTGCTGGCAGCAATGCCAGCCGCTCGAGCAGCATGACCAGCACATCGCGCTATCCTCTCGACCAAAGCACTACCTCCAATGCCGCCCTCGCCGCGAGCCAGGCCTTCCTGAGGAGTCCACCCTCGAATGCATCCCTTTCTTCCGCAGCCGCGGCTGCCGCCCTACGCTCGCATACCACCACACCGGAACCCGTGGGCAATTTGCAGACGAAGCGAATGGTGAGGAGAGGTTCGAACTCTTCTGTCGCCAGTGGCAGCGTCGTCGCCGGCGGGCGACCTGGCCTGCAAAGAAGAGGAAGCTCAAGTTCCATGACCGAGCGGTCATTCAGATCACCCTCCCCTGGAGGACGAAATGGCACGTACAATGACACTGTGTCTCCAGCTCCAGATGCGCCTCCCGTGCCTGCCATCCCGAAAAGCATATCCTCTAGACATCAGCGATCGACGAGCTTAGAGCCTGCGACACGCGCCATGTCTCCGACGCAGAACCAACCAGGTGCGCGTGCGACGAGCATGGATCGAAGGACACTGCCGCCACCGGCGAGTGGGAAGCGAGGTGGACGACTTTCCGACGTCAACGAAGAATTGGAGCGAAGTGATAGCATCAATTTCTCTAGGCCTCGTTCATCCCAGCCAAGCAGTCCGACTTCTCCTACTGCCACAAGCCCGACAGACAGGCAGTACACGCATGGGATAGGATCTTGGTTCTCGGAGCCGGTACATAACGGGAGCACGACTCGAAAGAATGCCAAGGAGATTGCTCTCGAGCAGAAAGTAGCTAGGATTCAGGCTGCAGCTGGTCAGCCAGTCAAAAAGACACACGAAGATACGTCGGCGCAGGGCAGTCATCTTTCCAGAGCCAACTATGAGTCGACGATGGACTCCGGATCTGCGACGGCAGCATACGAGACCGCAGATACCATCATGGTGTTTGATCCTGCCACGAGGACGTTCATTTCAAAGCCAAACCCCAAACCAAAAGCACCTGTGCAGCTACCACCGACACTCCCGCAGACCCCATCTCGAGCGCCTGGCACTTATGATCCCCATACGAGAACGATTGTGCCCATGCCAGAGCCAAAGACGATGCGGACTATTGTAGATACCGCTATGCAGCCACCACCACGGAACCCTGCTCGCTTGTCCCCGACTTCTAGTCCTGTCGGCCAACGACTCCATAAACAGCCATCTGTAGTTCGCGAGGAGCCCGAGGCGGAAGACATTGCAAGTCAAACAGGATCAGATTACACGGATCCCGGCAAGGTCTTCACCACACCTGTGGGACCTGCCAAGTCATACGTCCAGACACAGGCATCAAAACAGAGATCGTCGAGCCTAGACATTCCACAGAAATCCATCAACAGTGCGCTCGGACATCGTGGCGGTTCTTCGTCGCCAAGTCCTCATAGATCTGCTCACTTCTCGCGTTCACCCGTGATGGAAGCTACGCGGCATGATCCTCCACCTCGCGACTTGTCTCCGGTAAAATCCGCCCTGAAGCACTCACCAGCATCTTCCGTGCGCACTGCGTCGCCACTTGCAAACTATGTGGGACAGAAGTCACCCGGCAGCGAGATGTCGGACACCGCATCACAAGCTTCACAAGACGCTTCGTCAGGTCGAAAGAAGAAATCTGCACGAGTGAGCTTTGATGAACAGCCGCATGAGATCGCTGCTGTCGCGACACCTTCTATCATCACCAGGACTCGCTCACCAATGACGGACGATGTAGACGACGAGGACATGGCGATGGGGCCTAGACCAGCATTGCCAACATTTGGCAGTATTCGAAAGCCACGTGTCCCCGATGTTGCTGAGAAAGTCACCGAGATGGCTCCTGAGAGACACGATGCCAGCAGCGATCATGTCATCGGAGGCGTCTTGAGGAATGCTCACGAAGAAAAGTCAGTCTACCCGCCTGTGCCGCTCGACGTGGGAACTCTAGAGAGATCTGGCGATACCAACGATGACAGTGATGACAAGCTCGACACGACGGCCTCGAGCGCGAAGCCAGCGGGAATTGACCATGCTGCTACCGAACAAGACGAGCCCAAGGTCTATGACTTTGCGCCAGTTTCCGGAAGTTCTGTCCCAGTCGCTGATCTTGATGTCCCCGCCATCAATCTCCTGCCTCCTACACCTGGTGTTGAGGAAGAACAGCCGTCACTCACACAAGAAGAGGAGAGAAAGCCTAGGCAGAGAGCGTCAGCTGAGATCAGGGTTCCTGGTTCGTTTGCTAAGAGTGACGAGAATGAAGCTGAAGTGACGTCTGCGGGTGCAGCTACTGCTACTGTTGCAGCTCTTGCAGTAGAGCAGAGTGACCCCAGTATTCCCGACGATGTTCATCACAGCAAAGAGGAGCCGTCTCCACTACTGACTCCAATCGACGAAGACACGGACGATGAGTTCAGTGATGCAGCTGAAGACCTCTCCGAGCTTGACAACGGTGGGTTTGCCTCTTTAGATGCAATTGCGGTCAGTCCAGTTGCGAAACCAACGCCCATCACTCAAGCTCCGCCTGCTGCATCTAAGGCACCAGACAGCCCGTCAATGCCGGTCAAGAAGGTGGAGAGTAATCTGTCGAGCGAGACGAACCCTAATCGCGACTGGGGTGAGGCGACTGCATACTGGTCCAAGCTCAGCAGACAGCAACGTGAGCAGATTGAGCGTGAGCATCTATCTTCTGATGATGAAGCCAGACCTGCACCAGCCAGGAAGGTCAAGAAGAAGACAACCACCGCATCTGCTGGACCCGTTGTTAGAGCAGCGAGTCCTGAGCCTGCGCCGAAGCCTGCTATGCGGAAAAGTATGCGTGCTCAGCCAGAACCAGCATCATCATCAGCAGCCGAGGCCAATGAAGTACATCTGCGCAAGTCCATGCGCGCAGGGCCTGCTGGCGGCATGGCGAACACGATGCGAAGTGGAGCTCCGTCGCGTTCGCAGTCAGTTGACTCGCAAAGCGCACTGCAGAAGAAGAGCTTGCGTCCAGCCTCCACCTCAGCATTGGCTGCCAGTACAGCAAGTCACCGGAGGCAAACGAGTGATATTGGGACTGTCTCGCAAGACTCATCATATCCGAAATTGCAGCCACAGGCCCCGGCGCAGCCTAAGAAGCAGCCTGCACCAGTCATGACTGCTAAGCTGCAAAAGGAGCTTTCGCAGGACTCAGACTCTGAAAGCAGCTTCAGGAAGAAGAAGCGAGCATCGACTTCGGCTTCGACTATGAATACGCGTGCACAGACTAGCATGAAGCGAAGCATGCGCGGTGATCCCGTCGAAGCCGCAAGAGAACTCCGTCCGTCTTCGCCGGATCCTGTACGCGGCAAGAAGGGCAGCGATTCGTTCAGCATTAGATCACTCTCTCCGAGTGGCTCTCTTTTCAGTCGCAAGAAGCGCGTTGAAGAGGTCAGGCAGTCGCTGCGTGGCCCGAGTGACTCAGGCTATCGCACGACGCTGCGCAATGGCCCGCCTGCATCGAATCGTTCTGCCAAGCCTGCTCCGGCTCCGTCGAGTAGCTCGAGATTCAAGTCCAGATTCGGCGACTCTGATGACGAAGAGGATGATCGTCCCAGACGAAACCTTTTCAGAAGTCGTTTCGCAGATTCCGACGATGAAGACGACGATGTATTCATTCCCGCAGATCTAACACCTGTCAGAGGCATCCCCCGTCGGAAGGGACAGTACGACGGCGACTCTACAGACCTGGAGGATGAAGATGATGCGCAGACCGACAAACGAAAGAGTAGCCGCAATTCATCGAAGCCTCTTGTCCCCGACCCAGCGGATATCGACAAAGCGATGGACATTGCCAGGAAAAGGCTTGGCATTGCCGCCGAAACGACTTCTCCAGAACCCAATCAAGGCGAAACACTGCAGCAGGAGAGCTTGCGCAACTCTGAGCTTCCAGAGCCCAAAATCAGAACCGACGATATCGTCTCCACTCCCGAGAAGAAGAAGCGTGGTCTGATGGGAAGCATTCTACGACGCAATCGCGGTAGCACCGCATCAGTCGCGACGATGTCTTCTTTTAGACCCGCTCCTTCGAGCCCGGTGGTTAATAGATCATCTATGCCTCCCCCTTCTCCCATTGCCCATTCACCCTCCAGCCCGCAAAGCCCTCAAAGCCCTCAAAACCCTGGGAGTCCGAAAGGCAAACTTGTCCGTCGATCCTCCCAGCAGCCGCCCACCCGCCTCAAGCGTGGAGACTCGAACTACTCCAATGCGACAGCGCCACCCGCCATGGGTGAGAGCAGCATTAGTGACTGGCCACTCGAAGCACCGCCCGTCCCGCGTATTCCAGACGAGTATGCCGAGACTGAGAATGGTCGCCCGATGACGAGTGACGGTGCGACATCCAAAGTCAGGTTCAACGATGACAACCCCGTCTACAGCACGCGCACAGGCAAGAAGAAGAAGTTTAGTATGTTGAGAAAGGCGTTTGGTTTGAATGACTAGTTCGCATTCGAGCCAGACTGTTTTTTCGGAGTAGTGTGTAATCAGCCTTGGCTAGTCTACTAATTTTTGTGTTGAGTATGTTGCACGAAGAGAGAGAGAGAGAGAGAGAGAGAGAGAGAGAGAGACAGAGAGAGAGAGAG